>VWZL01002046.1:8171-25504 GCA_013396915.1 Stercorarius parasiticus | reverse complement strand
CACCATCCCTAGAGGTATTTAAGAAACTGTAGATTTGTCACCTCAGGGCATGCTCTAGTGACAGAGATTGTAGGGGGTTTTTTTGTGTGTGTGTATGGTTGGACTCGATCTCAAAGGTCCTTTCCAACCATGAAGATTCTATGATTCTGTGATAACAGAAGGCAGGTCTGTCGAGTCTGCAGTTTGGGCTGAGTTCCGCCTTCTTGGGTTTTTCTGTTTTTGTAAATTTTGTAAAGAAAATAATCCCTAGAAGCAAAAAAGTTTAATCAATAGGAATGTCAGGACTTGGCAAATTGTGTTGGTGGCAGAAATGACCAGCTCTTGCCCTGTCTTAAAAATACTGATACAAAACAAGTTTTCAACATTCTCTAGTTCAAATAGTATGTAATGTAAACCATTGTTTTCCCTATGAAATGTTGGTCATCCTGGGATTTGGGATTCCCTTGGTAGAAATTAAAAATAATTGTTTAAAAAAATCTAGTATCTAAAAATAGATTCTTAACCTAGTTTAGCTTTATGGGGTTTTTAAATACACCATCCTATTGTTCACATTTCAAGCTTTCACAGTAATGGTAACCGAAGGTATTAGAAATACTGGTTAAAAATGAAAATAAGCACTTCCTAAACCTCTGACTGAATCTGGAGGCAAACACATAAGGTTAGTTATTGCAATATGTATACCAAAATACACATCTTACTATTCCTTTGTGAATGTCACCTTTTTGTGAGTTTCTTTCTGAAGAAATAGGAACTGTTACTTGTATTATTTCTGGAATGTAGAATGCCTTAACCAGCTTTAAACATTGACCAAATGGTGATCGACGGGTGTAAAAAATACATGCGTAAAACATGTGGAGATGTCTTAGACAATCTGAAAGGAGAGTGCTATCAGGTAATTCTTTGTTTTTCTTTCATTAGAAGTAATATTTCAAATACAGTCATACCTAGCCTGGAAGACTGCTATGGCAACGTTTTTGGGGAAAAGTCTTATTTTTCTTAATTTTGTGAAGGATTTTTTCCTTTTTTATGACACTTCTAAATTTTAATAGCTGGCAGGGGGATTTGTGTTGGAAGTATACATTAGTGTCAAAATATTTTAACTCGCCGTCTTCAAATTCGTTTAAAAATAATTATATATAGCTTTTAAGGAATGTGAAATAAGAGAATGTTTATTGCCATAGCTTACTAGTAAAGAGAAAATAGCAGTAAAGATACAGTGTTAAATGTCATTCTTTAAACTGATGAAAAGATAGAGGAAACATGTATTTAAGTTAGTTGTTCTGTACTTTTGAGAATATCTGAATTTCTAATACACATTTTAAAATTATTTTTAATTTGCAGGCAAAATCTCTTACCATTACACAGCTAGTGTATTAAAAATTAAAAAAAAATAAGATAAAAAAACCATGCATCCCTGCAGTTAAGGTCTTTATGTGCTGCATCTGACAGTTTATAAACTAGCCCAGGTGTGACCTGACATCTTCAATAGAAATCTTTCTGTTTTCATTACTCCTCCTGAAGGCTCTCACAGGTACTAGGTTACAGGTGTGAGCCAAAAAAGCATGCAAAAAGACTAACAGAGAAGTCACTGGAAGGCTACTTTGCCTGAGTCAGTGGCCCTTCATACAAATAACTTATTTTACTCATATGTTGGGAGACTGCTAACTGTTGTTACCATTTGGTAGGTAGAACAGCAATCACCCAGCAATCAATGACAGAGCTAGGAAATTCTGTCCTGCAGTGCCTACATTGTCATAATTCCTACTACTGTTCCTCCTTCTTATATGATGTAGAAGTTGAAAATGGAGCCTAAAATTAAACGCATATTTAATTTTGTACTTTCCTGCTCCTCTGAATTCCTGTGAATCTGCATTTGTTCCTTTTACCTGATCAGTTTAGGGTATTTTGAGGACTAGCTACAGTATTTCATTCTTACACAGGTTCTAATTGAAGACTGTATTCCTGTACTGAAGAGGTATGCCAAAGAAGGAAGGATGTTTGATTATGTAATTAATGATCTGACGGCTGTTCCAATCTCCACATCTCCAGAAGAAGGTTAATCTTCTAGTTTATTTTCCTAAACTTCTGAGCATTTTCCACATTTCTGCCCCTCTGCTGCATAATAGTTGGCAGTTTGCAACAAAAAATACTTTGATTCTTGCCTTTTTAATCACAAATCTGAGAGGCAAAGAATGATGGTAACACATCTGTTCTTTTTGAATGTTAGAAAAAATTAGCAAGTGCCTAGGACTTTTTTAAACTGTGCTCTTATTCCAAAATAATATGAACTCATTTAATTCTTGAGAAAGTATTTGTGGAATTCACACTCCAGTAAATTTTTCCTCAGTGTATAATTTCTTGGAAATACCTGGATAATTACTGTAAAGAAAAACAGAGATACTTCTACCATCATTACAATTGTATATGGGTTGTGTGGAATTTTTTAACTTTTTTTTTTGCTGTTGTTGGTTTGTTTTATTTTTTGTTTTTTTTTTTTAAAGTATAGGATCGCTACTTTGCAAGTGAATATGTAATACGTTGCAAGTGAATATGTAATAGTGAAAAAAACAGTAATGTGCTGTTCTGTATTTAAATCATACTACATATACAGATTCCACATGGGAATTTCTGCGGTTGATTCTTGACCTCTCAATGAAAGTCCTGAAACAAGACGGAAAATACTTCACACAGGTATGATATCTGGATGTGAAAAAGTATTGCTGTATATGTATTGCAATCTGCATTTTTCAGATGAAAAAAAGAAGAAAGGGGACAAAACCAAACTAACCAACTAAGAATCTGTTAGAATCGTAGAATACCAAATTGGAAGGGGCCTCAAGGATCATCTAGTCCAACCTTTCTTGGCAAAAGCACGGTCTAGACAAGATGGCCCAGCACCCTGTCAAGTTGAATTAGTGTCCAATGTTGAGGAATCCACCACTTCCCTGGGAAGACTATTCCAATGGCTGATTGTTCTCACTGTGAATAATTTTCCTCTTGGATCCAGTCGCAGTCGCCCCAGGAGTAACTTGTACCCATTACCCCTTGTTTTTTCCATGTGACCCCTTCTAAAAAGGGAGTCTCCATCTACTTTGTAGCCACCCTTTAAAGAGTGAAACATGGTGATAAGGTCTTCCTTAAGCCTTCTTTCCTCAAGGCTTACTAGCAAGCTGGTTTTCTCTTTTTAACAACTCCTTAGGGATTTTTGCATGAAATTTGGCCTTTGCTAACTGACTTGTCTTTTTTCATTATTTCAGCTGAATTTATAGCACTTGTATCTTTGAATTTAGAAGCATAATTTCAAGAATCAACTAATACTACAGAATATTTTAGCTGTAAGCAATTTTGGAAAAGCAGATGTACTTTATAAACAGATACATGGTTTTTAAGATAATGTAGAGTGTAAGACATGAAAATTTGTCATCCACAAAGGTATAAGAATTTGACACAGCTGCAATGGGATGAGAAAATTAGTCATTTGGGAGTAAATACTCTCTTTTTGCTTGCTCTCCACTCCTAACGCAAGTCACTGGTTTGGCTTCTGCAAAATGGATTTTAAACACTTGAATATGTTTGTTACAATGCTTGGCATTTTGTGAAGTATTTAATATAGTCATAAATAAGATTTTGCCCTTGTGTATGAAGTTTTTAATGCAACTCTATTTAAAAACAAGTAATTTAAGATTTGTATACTTGCTACAGTATAGTCACCTCATGGATAATAGTGGTATAGCTTTCATCTGAAGATACTTTCTGTACATAATGCTGAATTCATAATGCCACAAAGCTGCGTGCACTTGTACAAAAATGTGACAAGACCAAGCACATGGTTGAGTGAAGTACAAGTCTCTGAAGTTGTATTTCTTTTGTCGTGACTATACCTTAACTAGTCTTCTGATGTATGGAGCATCTAAATACAGTATTTTGAAACAATCTTGTTAAGAACTGAAATAATGTAGGTAAAATTATGCATTTGGACTCTGTTGCTATCCGCGTAAAGTTTCTGAGGTGTGTAGAGGAACTAGCTTACTGTAAAGTCGGATAGGTTTATAAAGAAATGCAAAACTCATAGAATGAGGTTTTAGGCATCTTTAATGTGCTGCTTTATTTTAAAATGCTGTGGTTGCATGGGCAAGGTAAATTATCTTGTGGTTGAAATGTAAAATAAGGGTTGTATCTGAATTTTAATGGCTTTTCTATTCTGTTAATAGTGGAAATATTTATGACATTGATGTTGAAAGAACACTACATCTTTTGGACAGAGCAAGCATTTGTGTTGCAGTTGTCATACTTGTAACACACAGAGTGAGACTAGCCCACTTTATTAGGATGTATGTAGATGCATGTCTGTGGAGAGGTATCTGTCAGATTTTGCAGAAGGACCCTGGGAAGAAGCTTGTGCTGAAAGCTGGAGTGATGGCTGGGCTGCAGCCAGGGTACAAGGGAGTGGGTTTGTGTCAGCTGAAACCAATAGAGGTTTAGGCTAGCGCAGTCCTGCTGCCTGTCCTGTCCTGATGGGAGGAGATAACCCAGCTCTCCAGCATCTCTGCTTGCACAGGAAGAAAGGATGCCAGTACTGAACCAGCCCTGGTGGATTTAAGCCATTGCGATATCGGTTTCACAGTCCCCAGGCAACAAGGTGGCAGGATGGGAAAGAAACAGTATTAAAGTTGAAGCTTGAATTCGGACTTGTGGCTAACTGGTAGCCACTGGTAGCCAGAGAAAGGGCTGGAGTGTTGAAGCAGTACACTCTGGCAACTTAGTCTTCCTGAGGGTGTTGAAAAAAGGAAAATTAACATGAGGGTGAACAGCTATCAGAGCTTTTGCTATATCTGCTGATACACTACCCAGCCCATTTGATGGTCCTTGTAGCCTCTTCCCAGTTGATCCTAATTTAAAAACAAAAACAAACAGCAGACCCCCCCCTGCCCCCCACCCCGAAAACCCAGTAATCTGATCGTAGGAAGAACAGACTTTTAGGGATGCTTTAAATAAAATCATCTGTCTATAAATTAGGTTTGGAATTAAACTAATTAAAGCTGGATATCCAAAGGATTGGGTTAGACTTTGGACAGAAGTTCAGATGTGACAACTACCGATTTTGGTAGCTGAGTTTAGTCACAAACTGGGATCTGGTAAAAGGTTTTGAATGCTCTGATGTGTTAGCTTTTTTTAAGCTCTGTGTATTAACATTGGAAATTTAAGTTACTTTTGCTCCAGCTGTCTACTTCCAGGATGCTTATCTTAGATAGCAGGCTATACTTTACTTGCTGAAGGAATTGCATGCATTTTAAGGCAGTTGTGTTTTTAAAATCCAGGACTCTGTGTGCCCCCCCCCCCGCCAGGCTTTCTTGAAGTGCATTTTGGTTCTCAAAAACATAAAATACGTTAAATATCATCACAAAAAGCGTCTGGGGGAATGTCCACCTATTTGTTAGAGCCTGACCTTTGCTGTGATGAGGAAATGTCTCATAGGAAAGAAGCTGCAAAAGCGTCATTGTCCTGCCATTGTCTTGGACAGTAGCTATAGTTGCTGCTTCTGCCTTGGCATTATGTTCTACTAATATTCAAAACTTCTGTCCTCTGTAGTTTGTGGCCTGTTCTCTGATAGTTCTGCTTGCACGGGTTACCTTGTGCGTCTTGTTAAAATGTCATTTATTTCAGTGCTCAAGACGTGCTTTACCCAAAAGTGAAATTCTGTTCACAGAACGCCGGCCTTTCACATGCTGTATTGCTGCCTGGTTCTCTAAATGCCACTGCTGGGAAAAATAAATGGAAATGCTCATCACCTCTTCATTGAGCTCTGCACAAGTTTTGGAAAATGTTCTCTTCAGCACATGAATTGATTTTGAGGTCTTTTACAATAGACAGTATACTAGACCTTTCTGTTATTACTAGGAGCAAACTGCTACAAGTATTAGTCAGGACTGCTGTTAGAAGGCAGGGCCTAGAACTGCCTAACCGCAGCACTCCGTAGTCCAGAAGCACTGTCTGGAAAACGGTCTTTAAAATAGGCATGTTCTGGAAATAGAAGCAATTGCTAGTAGGTTGATAACATGGAAGTAATATAAATAGTAATGATAGGCCTTGCAGTGCTAAGAGAAAATAGTCATTCTCCTTAGACTGCAGCATAACCTCTTCTACTCCCATTCAGGATACTTTCCTGTAGAGTTCTGTGTACTGTTTCCGTCCTAATTGAGAATTAAGGCTTTTGTTGTGGCACTCTGATACAGCCCTGAACTTTGAGAGCTTCTTCCTGTCTCTTAGTTGTTAATAATTTCATGTGCGTTAACTAGAAATAAAGCTCCTAATATCCTACTAGTTACATAATGGTATTTTTGATTAATTGACTTAAAATATGAGTTCATCAAAGCTTCAGTGCACAGAAATAATCTGTTTTTCACACAATTGCATTGTCCAGATGGCATGATGCTTTCTCTTTGTCAGCTGCAGGAGATGACAAAATGGTTGGTGCCATTGCTCTAATTGGCTGAGAGTCTTGTCTGGTGCTGCACAGTTGACGGGTTTCCTAAAGATTATTGGGAGGCCAATTTGATTTTGATTAGATCTTGTAGGCCTTAATGCAGATATGTGTATTTTTAGGATGGTATGTGCATTACCAACAAAAGAAAAAACTTTGACAAAATGCACTGATGTATATTAGCTTCCTTTGATATCCTTTATTTCAATGAAGACCAAAGTGCGTTAAGAATGGGGCATGCACCCTGACCCAAGAGCTGAGAAGTGCTTCTAGATAAACAATTTGCGGTTACCTGTTCAGTGTTTATAGACATTTCATCAGTTTTTTTCCAAAACCAAAACTCGTCCTGGGAATGCTTAATAAAAGCAACGAATCGTGATGTAGGTAGGAGCGCACTAATGTCAAGCAGAGAGCAAAAAGTTAAGTTTCACTGGCTGATCTGTTAACGTATTATTATGAAATCACATTTTCTTGTGGGGATGATATCTGTTTGCAGCTTGCCTCACGAATGTAAATCAGGCATGTTTTTGTACAGCTAAAATAGTATTTGTGCTTGTCAGTAGTCTTTTTTTTTTTTCCCCCACGACACTCATGATTTAGTATGTACTTCAGTGTTTGCAGGTCATAAATCACTTTGAGTTTTGGTAACGATGATTATTCTTACTCGTGTGACACACCATGCATGGCTTTCTTTCCCCGAGCTGTCTGCCTTACTTTACTTGAGATCTTGCCAGAAGCAGCCAGGCAATGAGAAGTTCTCATGCAAAGCCATCTAAAAATCATGAGGGCCATTCTAGTAATTTCAGGAGTCTGTCAGAGCTGAGCTCTGAAATGAACAGTTGTAACAAGAAGTTAGGTAGTATGGAGAAGATTAAGAGGAGACTTTTTTCTTTTTTAAAACTTTGGCAAAAGTCAAACTCTTACTGTGTAAAGGAGAAGGAAGATTTAAAAATGAAGATGTGGTGGGTTTTGGTGGGGGTTTTTGGCTAGGTGTTTCTGAGCAAGTTGTGATTAGTGTTTTCATCGGTTTGGTAATTGGCTATGAAATACAAGAGTATATTATGCACATTGATAGAAAATAGATAAAAGCTACTTTTTTTTCTAGATAATTTATCTAGGTATGCTTATCATTTGAGATTATCAAAAGAATTCTTTTTTGGCATGCTACTCTAACACACCTGATGGTTCACTCGGGATGCCATGGTGATCCTCAAAGCAGTCTCCAAAAACTAATGCAGAATATCCTTTCACCACTAGGTGGAGACTGGTAACTAATATTGCCTAGCAGTTTATTAACATTTATAGAGAGATTCTGCCTGTAAAAGGCTTTTCAGACTATTTACTCATATTCCTAGGGGATGCAAGAACATATGTGGCCAATTTTAGATTGAAGGAGGGACTTTTTGCTTGTTTCAGTTCTGGAAAGATAGAAAAGGCAGTTTATGGAGCTCATTCTCTGCTGCCGCAAGTCCGTGCGGAAGTATACCAGGCGGAAAAACATGTCCATACTTGCTCTACACATCCATAAATAGCAATCGCAATGAGAGCAAAAACTTCCCTGAATGAATAGCAGCCTTGCTTTTCATGTCCTTACTTTTTTAGCTGCATTGTCCATATTGAGAGTCTTGCAGCCTATGTTAGACCTGGACAAAGGGAGGTGTCCTTAGCCTGCAGGACTTGCAAGTCCTATCTGTATTTTTAAGACTTGAGGCTTATTTGCGAAAACTTATTGTTGAACATAATCCCACTACTCTCATGCTTAAGGGTCATATGGCTTGCTGTTCTGCCTTCTCCTTCTGAAGCTGCTGCTTTAGACGGTTTAGTGACGTAATATGGGTCAAGGTCCGTGAGGTGCTCAGCATTGCCTTCTCCAAGGGGAGCCAGTTACACGTGCAGGTTCCCAGCCATCACAGGGGAGAGAAGTGGGAGTCACTGAGGATGTGACAACTTGGCGTATCCTGAGGTCCGGTTTCACCTCTAATGGACCTTCCCTGTGACTTGTTTCTGAAAACATTAAGTGTTTTTATGCTATTGGACCTTCTAAAAGCAAATATGATTTTTAGATTGCCTAAGTAATTTTTTTCAGTTTCAGTGGAATATGTGTACTTGTAGATACTAGTGTGATACGTTTGTGGGGTTTTTTCTGAACCATCGCCATCCTGTACCTTCCATGTAGCACATGAGGATTGTGCCAACAGTTGTGAAACTGCCCTCTGCATGATGCAGAGACTGATTGTAAGGTTGTCTCTGCCTGTCAGTGGATTATGTGTAGCTGTGAAAATGCCTATTCTGTGCTAAGTTTTTGCTCTGCTAATCTAATCCTTTGAGGTTGAGCAAACTATCATTTTCAGCCTGTTTATGAAGTGGAACCTTTAAAAATACCTCTGAACAGGAATTTGCTGCTTCCTAGTCTGGGTCATCCAACCCAGGCAGGACAGAAACAGACCACTCATGGGTTTGCGTTCCAGTAAACAGTGCTAACCACTGGTGCAGGGGATCAGACGTCTGCCACATGCACATGCAGCCCTTCACCAAGCTGTCGCTTCCTGGCCGCTCTCTTAATATGGCGTGGCCCTGCCCTCAAAATGTCCAGACCACCATGATGTTGCTCCATAGTTACGCTCCTTTTTTTGGCTGCTGTGTGGGTTTTCTAATTAGCACTTCCAAAGAGGGAGCAGGGTTCTCCTTGAGTGCAATGTGAAAGGAGGTGGGAAGAATGGCTGCATGTCCCTTTGTGAGCCTGTGTGATTTCTTGGTAGGCTGGGAGTCTTTAAGGAACAGACTTTTGATTTCCTTGTGTCGCTGAGAGTTCAGTTTTAAATTAATTGATCATTTAGCCAGTGGAGATACCATCAGTCAGGTTTGCCTCCATTATCTGCTTAAAAGCTATCCCTGTCACCCATGACTCAAACCTAGCTTTGATGCTAGGTCTTTCATGCTGTATGTATCTGCTTGCTTCTTGGTCACTCTGAAGTAAGGAAAGAAAAAAAAACCTCGGCCATGTTCAACTCTTGTGCTTATCATTACAAAATAAAAATAGGAAACAATGTTAAACTAAAAATAAAAATTAAACTTCTCTAGTGTAGAGACAGACAAGGATGTTTTGTAACAGCGACATGTAGGGTAAGAGGTGTAAGAATGACATGGGTAAGAAATGGGCAAATGTGGAAGGGGACTTCCATCAGCTTTCAGGTCACTAGTTTACTTTCCAAGGTTGGAGGAGGCATAGTGGCCTGAATTCAACCTATAACCGGTTGATGGACACGTCCCCTTTATAGGTGGGTAAAGTTAACTGGAACTTAGAGGGTTAATGTAAACAAACTCTTTTTTACTATTCGTTTTAAGGAATGTTTTTTATTGTCTGGCTGAAACTGTTTTTAGTATTTTAAATTGTTGAGCATTGTTCTCTGGAAACATGGAGACTAAACCCATGGTACTACAGAACGTATGCCTTATGACAGCCCAGAAGAATTGGTGTTGGGAGACAGACATGAGCTGTCAAAATGCATACAAGCACCGAGCAGACTCTGAATGCAAAGGCTGTGAAACAGTTCAGGGATCATCAGTCTCAAACAAGGTCTTATACATGCAGATTGGTTAATCTCAAAGTTTAAAACTACTTCAGCTACTTTCATGTCAGAGAGATGCTTGTTAAGGAGAAAAAAAATTTCAGCATTCTTATCTATCAAATTGCTTGACATGGAACAAAGATTAAGTAAGCGGGGGGTGGGCAGAGGAGCCTGGTAGGGTGTTTGTATGTGTTGAAAATTGACTGAACAGTGTGGGAGAAAAAAGAAAGTCTGATTTTGCTTATTTCCTTTTGAAAAAGTATAATTGGTGAGGTCATCAGCTTTAACGCTTATTAAACACTGTTCAATATTAGTTTTGAGTATATGGTTGCTGTTCAGAAGAAAACATGTATTGCTCTATCACATAACTATTTTCATTAGACAGGGGAGTTAAAAGGAACACAGGTTATTAGACTGATCACTGTATTGTATTCTGGGCTTGGTTCCCTGTGTCGTATTTTAGTGATACAAGAACATCTAAATGTCACTGACATAGTTAGCAACACTGTAGTCTTAGTTGATAAAGCTGCTTGCTTCTTACAGAAGGGTGTTAAAAAGTGATTTTTAATAATTTTTCTCTTTCTGGAAATAAGGTCATCTAAGTTTTGTAGATTTGATGTTTTTTTAAATTCTTAGCTTTTTGTTGAGTAAAGCCAATTTGTTGGAGAAAAATTGTAACTGTCCAGAACTATAAAAAAATCCTATGGTGTGTCTCGAGAAGAGGTGGGGTATCTGAACCTTTAGGTGAGGTCTTGATTTGGAGATTGTGAAGTTGTCGGTTTGAAAAGTTAAAATTGCTTATTGGCATGTTTCATTGTTCCTGTAATTTGCTTTCCATACTGTCTGCAGTGATTTGTCTGTTGCTGGAGAAGGGAGAAAGGATGAAATTCGGAAGTGACAGGCTAAGAAACTGTGGATACTTTTATCTCATTGTGTATCCTATTAAACTTCCTCCGTAATAGTGGTACGCTCCATAAATTACCTCACAGTGTTTTCTATTTATGACTCAAATTGCACACACAGGTTGTTTTTTAGGTTTCTTTTGCATTTAGTCTGATGTTGAAAGAAAATTATATGTTTGGTAAAGGGCGGCTGAGCCAAGTAACTGCTACGGTCCCCTGGATAATAACAGGTTACTAAACAAGTGCCACAGTAGGCTGTTCATTGTGCTTTGTGCAGTTGTGCTCAGTCAGCGTTCATCTCATACCTTTTTACAAACCTCTTCTGTTCTCTGATACCCAAATCCAAATATGATATATTCAATATAGAGCACACCATCTTCCTTTACCAAACAACCAAGTACACGTTTGTTCCTGGAATATGATCAAAATGATAATCAAACATGTGTTTTATGCAAGTTCTTTTGAAAGAGTGCTTTCGGGAATACAGTTTTTTAGAAGATGCTGTGTATAGGAATTTTTAAGTTGAGGTTTTCTTTTCCACTTGTGAAAACTTGAGCATGATGCAAAAATTTTGGAGGAAGAACAGTAGGATGAAGTTTGTTTTCACTTCCTCTGGAAGCATAAATGTTTTAAATATGTCGTGAAAAAAACCCTACCAATAAAAAGAAATAGAAAAAATAGTTTAAATACTGAAGTCAGAATGTGCATTATACACTTTGTTTCTAGTTATCATCTGATGTTGTTACATGGAAAAAACAATGTAGATGGAGCTGTTTAGATGTACTGATTTCAAATAAGATCTCTGCTTGTTAACGGCCTCTGCCGGTTGTACATTGTGTTTGAGAGCACAGGTAGTATTTGTCGGTCAAACTTATCTTAGTTCCTTGCTTTGTGAAAATTAACTTTCAGTTGCATCTGTTGTGCACTTAAGTATTTAAAGGCCATTTGGAATAATTGGGGAGCACTGCGAAGCAGAAGTTACACAGTAAAATGCAGTTTTCTTAAAGACCGTTCTCTTGGAGTTAAAAGCTTCACAGTGTGTTAGCAGAGCAACACACACATGTGAAACATAGGTAGTGCAGATATGTTGGAAGTGGTGTATAAATCCTTTGTTCCTGGGGTCCTATAGAACTTCACCTTAGTTTCAGGTTAGAGGTGTTGAAATATTGAATAAGCTGTGACTGTAAGAGCTATAGTTTTTAATTAGGACTAGCTCTTTTTTCTTAGTTGAACCATCTGCATTCATTCAGTCAGATGCAAGTTACGCATGTTATCTAAGGGCAGGAAGGGAGAAGATACCTCATTCAGTAACTAAAAAAAAAACCCAAATTACACGTGTGTGTGCGTAGGCAAACTTTTTCAGAAGGCATTCAGAGCAGAGGGAGATATTGCCATGCCATAGGTGTAATCTGTTGCTGTAGGCTTTCTCATTCATGTCTCTCTTTCTTGCAAAGTCCAAAGCTTTTAAAGATCAAAAGCAGTACTCTGCTTGGAAGTGCTTACACTGGAAGGCTTTTGGTCTGTCCAGTCATGAACAGAAAGAGTCATCTAGAAACTAAGAAGCTGGCTGTGTTAGTAAATGACTCTTTCTTCACTTATTTTTTTGATTTATCTAGACCTTTTTCTGTCTAATGCATATCCTCATATCATCTAGGGTAATGTTCTTGTGATCTGAGATAAATAGCAACTTTTGTGCCTTCGGTCTCTTGCCATCATTTTGGGGGACTTTGGCTTGTATGCTAGGTTACTAGGAACTGAGTGTTCATTAACACGAAATTTCCCTTTTTTATTGTCTTTTTTTGTCTTCTGTGGTGAACGTTGTTCATTGTTCCTCCACTAGAAGTGGTAAAATGTGTGGGAAAGCTGAAGATTTTTATGTTGAAAATAGCTCTGGAGAAATGCTAGTTAATGCTTCTGTTTCTACTGATTAGAAATCAGAAGAAGTAAGTAGGCTTTGTGCTAGGTCAAGGTAAAAGGCATTTATACTATAAGCTGATAAACCCAACCATTAGGGAAGGATGGGGGGACTTGTCTCCTGAACATGTCTCATCCTGACCCAGGATGTGCACGTGCTGTTTGCCAAGGACTATTAACATCATGTCCCCCTTGACCAGAATCGCAGAATGTCTTGTCTCTATGCTGCGCCACAGCAACATCACATTCGTATTTGGTGGGTCTTTATTTGGCATCTGGTACCTGGAAAACAAAAGCTGAGTAATTTGTAAACCATGCATTTTAATGTTGTAAGACCTAGGCAATGATAAATACTTGAGAAAATCTGGATGTTGTAATACTGTTTACTAATATATGTAAGCAATCGTAAAGAAAATGGTTATTGAGTAGATGTTATAGGTAAACAACACATGGTGGTCCGTTTTAACTGGAAACCCTAATGTAATGGTTGCTACTGCTAGTGGGAAGAGATAGATAATCCCCCGTTACTTACCCTTTCTTGCAAAGATACAAATTGTTGTTTGCTGTAGGCAGAATGAAGACAAGCTGTTCAGTGTTTGCCTTGTAAATATTAAGAACACCATGTATCTGTTTCTGAAGTGTGTGTGAGCCTTGCATTAATGTCAAAATGTATATATTCATCTGCAATTTTGTGTATTTGTTTGATTGTAACTGGGACTATTCTTTTTTTTCTTTAGGGAAACTGTATCAATCTGACGGATGCCTTGACTCTGTATGAAGAACAGCTTAGCAGGCTTTATTGTCCTGTGGAGTTTTCAAAAGAAACTGTGTGCGTTCCCTCCTACATGGAATTGTATCCTTAAAGACTGAAAAAGAGTGGAGAGTATGTATTAATAAATCAAGCAAGCCTAGATTGCTTGGAGATAATGAACTCAAGTGCAAGAATGCAGTTCTAATTTAAACACTATTAATGTTTTTTATAGTAAATGAGCTACTGCAGTTTTATTTTGAGGATAATTGCAGGATTATTTTTTAAAGGTGCCATAAATTCACAGCTGGTGAAATGATCAGTACCTTTCAAGATCAGGCTATGTTTTTGTTAATGTTTTTGAGTGTTTCCAAGTGTATTGTTTACATGAAGTAGGATAAACTGTATGATGAGGGTAATGCTGCCTGGGAGTTCTGGCAAGGCTGTATCTTCTTTTTCTTTTTTTCTTTCACAAAAAAATAACCAAACTAACTTTACACAGATTAGCATGATCCAGATCTTTAAATATTCTCTGATAGATCTATTCTCGAACATACAGCTCAAACTGGATTTTTAATAGGGAAAAGAAGTGATTCCTAGCAATCATTACTAGTTAGTGTTCCTAGAAAAAATATTCTAAGTGGAGCGGTATACACATTTCTTGGCAACATCCCATTGCTAAAAACAGTCCTTCAGAATGTCTTCATTTTGTGGGTGGTAGGCAAGTTATACAAGGAGCTAGAAGTTTCGGCTTCAAGCCATTAGCTCTAGAGGAGCATTTTGATCTGCTTTAGGGTGGTTGTGCTGGCTGCATTTGTGTTGAGTGTTTACTGCTTCTGTGTAATCTCCCAGAAAATGTTTCTGCAGGGTAATGCCTGCTGTGGCTGTCCCTCTCTTGACAGGGGAGATCTTTCCAGGATCTGCTTACTCAGAATAGGTTAAGCGTGTGACACTCTGCCGCAGTCTTTCTTCTGTTCTGTGTGTTCATTTTGCCTCCCTTCTCTGTCTCTAATCTTGATGCTGTTTAATGCTGTACTGGACTCCACACTGACTGTAACAGGCTCCTCCTGTTTCTCATTATTGTCAGCTCTCCAGTGAAACTCAGATTCAATCTTAACGTTTTCAAGACAAAAAGAAAGAGTAAAAGAGGATATGAAGATATTTGCCCTTGTAGCTTACAGTTTCAGGGAAATTGGTTATTTTTGTTTCTACATCTGCCAGACGTTCATGCAACATGTATGTGATTTGAAGTATGCATCCTCAGAAAGTCTTCTAAATACTTATTGCATTATTTATTTGGAAATATGCAAAATGTTTCCAAATCGATTGAGTTTGAAATGCTACTTCATTCCTTTGAAAAATATATTTAAATGCTGCTAACATGAAATATTTTTAGCAATATATTTATTAGAACTGGCCATTAAATAGGTGTAATGGAGCTTGAAAGTGAACAGTTCTTAGAGAAATGGAGCAGGCTTTATTACTTTGCTTTTTCTGAATGAGTTAGTGATATAATGGTATAGGTACAGGAATGTTAAAGGAGGAGTCATCTTGATGACTTCAGATTAGCCCAAAGTGAATACTCTGATTTGGCCTTGGACTTCTGATAGGCTTTTACCTGCATTTTGGGTACAGGTTGTCACCTTTCTTGCAACTTAAAGATTTCCAAGTTAGGAGTATTTTCTGAATGAAAGGTTATACCTAAATGCTATTTCACAGGTGACTGAGAGATTTGATAGTTCATAGTAGAATTGTGACAAGTAATCAAAAAATTAGGGTTTTATTTCTTTCTGAAGAATGTGACACGCTTGTGACATTCATTTAGGTGCCTGAAATCTCTTGAGCCATTGAACAAATCTTTTCACTTAGGCAAATGTTCATTTTTGTAGTCTGACCAAAAGTTGCCTGCATGAGTACCTGAATGCAGCCAAAGTGCTAAGCTGGTTTATTGCTTTTTATTGTTACTTGTTTTGCCTACTTCAAGAATTGTTATCTGGTGTAATTGTTACTTGAAATTCTGGTGTTTACCAGTGTTGCTGTGGGGGTTGTCTGAAATTCAAGTAGCTGTTGACATAAAAGCCAGCTCTCTGTTTTAAGGAAAGCGTATGTGTATCTGAGGTTTCCACCAGGACCTTATGGTGAACATGGAGGCTCCCATCTGGAGCATGTGTGACCTTGCTGTGTAAACAGAAAAGCATGTATTTTTATGTGGTTTTATTAAGTTATAAATCCCAGAAATCTATGCCTTACTCTGCAGCTGTTGCTGTAGCTCTAAAAAAGGTGATGTTCATATCTCCAGAAGCAGATGGAATTATGTAGCACTGATATCTCTCCTGTGCCCAGCATGGCAAGAGAGCTCTCAAGGATTAGTTGTCTGTCCTGCCAGGAGTACCTCAGAGGACTGTGGTTTGAACATACCTTCTGTGTGACTGCTGAAGCTGGGTCCATCTTCCCCCAGAGGAGCAGCAAAAAGAGCACCGATACAGCTGCCAGTTCCGTATTTACTTCTAGCTCAGTCTGGGCGACATAAAGGTCTGCTTTCTGAAAAGTGTTTAAGTACGTAAGGCAAACACTGCAGAAGCTTTTAGAGAGAAGTCTAGGCAAAATTTAGATGCGTATGTTAAGTGAGTGTTCAACAGGACCCCTGTTGAGACATTTAAGAGGCAGTAGACATTTAAATCTTTGCCCAGTAAGATACCTGGACACCTAGTGTTCAGCTGCTGAACATCTCAGTATTAATTTTGTGCCTGATTGTGTCTGCATTAGGGATTCACAAATTAGGTAGCTGGATGTTTCTTTCCTAGTCAAGCTTGCTACTTTGCAGTTGAGAAGATGAGCGAGAGGGATCCCAACTCGGTGAACTTGATCAAAGTTTTGATCACTCTTCCCAAAGTACTTCTGTAGTTTGTGTTCAGTGGTTGCAATGCAAAGAAATGTACCACCTGAAAATCTGCAGCAGGAATTAAAAAACATGGGATTGCAAAGGGTTTCAGTGGAAATGGCATGGTCTTTTGAACTGATAAGCCAAAAAGAGGATTCTGGGAGCTTTCACTTTTGAGATTTTTACCTACTCCATCTTTATGAGCTGCCAGAAGTTTTCAGAATCAAAATGTAAGTGAAAAGAACTACTTCCATTTTACGTGTGTATTGCAAACATTGCTTTTTTTTTTTTCCCTTAACTGCTTATTTTCTCCAGATGGGTATTCTACACTATTTGGAAGAAACAAACTGACATCTGAACATCAAGATTATTTGAGATTATCCTAAATGTACGTGCTGCATGGAGCATATAGGCCTGCTACGTGCTGCATATTGGCATCTTGAACCTTTAAATTATACGCTGTAGATGATCCTGAAACTTAGTCATGCTATTGATTGTGAATTCTTTAAATGTTTTTTATTATTATTTTAATTTAAAAGCAAATGGAAAATGTATATTTTGATGAGCTAGGGTGTTATTTTTGAAAGTCAACTTAAAGATGAATTAGCAGCAAAACTATATAGCTGCTGAATGCACTGAACCTTTAGAATGTGATCCTTTTTATTTTTTTGTAGATCTTCACAAGCTGATTGATTAAAAAAGACATCTTTAGCATTTCATCCCTGAAGAGTTGTCCATGAAGTTTCTTTTGGGTTTTCTTTTTTGCTTTGTTCTCCACCAGACTTTTATCTATGGTGCTTTTTAAGGATGGAGGGAGTTTTGTTTGATTTTTTTTTTT
>VWZL01002045.1:250307-265146 GCA_013396915.1 Stercorarius parasiticus | reverse complement strand
GAACCTCCTAGACTGTTCCCTCTTATACTAATCTATGTTTCTTTCCTCTTGCTCTCCTTTTAAAATTATTTTATAAGGTCACAATTTCAAAAATTCAGACTAGAATGAAAAACAACTGCAGGAAACCATAATGAAATAGCAGGGTACATGCTAAGTGATCTTTTGGGTCTTTTCAGTATCTCATTCCAGAACCTACCTTACAATAATAAGGCTAAACAACTATGTTTGGGTGCAGCATAAGAAGCAAGATTAGTACAAGGAAAACTATCAAGAACAGGTATGTCACTTAACTATAGTAAGTTAATGTTCTCATCTCAAATACCTTTTTTTTTTTTACAAGATGGATTAATGACTGTCAGGGAGGGAAACACCAGTTCATTTTGCTGCTAAAGTAGGGATATTTCCTCTAGTAAGCTCTGACAGTAAACAGTCAATGCATAAACCATAAGTAAAGTATGCCTGACAGCTTGTAAATCCAGTTGGTTTTATTGTCTCCTCCCTTCTTTGGGTCATCTGTTACCCCAGTTGTCATTATTTTCTCTTCCTTTTCCTACTAGTTTCCTTTTTTCAGAGTCCTCTCTACTCTCTGTTCTTTTATATATATACTTTCATAAGAATTCCTTTCTATCCACCCTAAGCTTGTGGATACGTGGAGTTGCTAGACTCCATTTATTGCTGGCTGCATTGTTTTAGTCTTTTGCTTTCATTTTTATCCTCATCAGCTGTGAGTAAAGGCAAGAGACTCTGTATTCTATTTGCTGGTATATAGCATAAACAGATTTCAGGCTACAAGAGTGTAACCAAACACAGCAATAAGTGGCTGAAAGGAAAGGATATTCATTTACTTGCTGCTCCTATTTCACCAAGAGCAAGGATTTTTATTTTGTTACTTTTTGCTTATTAGTTCCAGAGATTTTGATGTGTTTTGCAGAGTTTTGTTTTTTATGTTTTTGGGGCATTTAAACTCAAAGTAATTAATTTTCAAATACCTACATGAGTTAATTCTTGAGTTACTCTGGTTAGTTAATTCTTGTTAGTTAACTCTTGTCTGTATTTCTACAGAACTGTAAAATTATATAACTAAAATGCTTGCAATTCTTCTGTTGATATATATGCATTTGATATGAGAAAGGAGCTCAAGACTTAAGTCCCGAACTTTTCTTTGGAAATGCATCTCTTTGAAGATGCTGAATAGTTATTTTGAAATAACAGTATGTACTTGCTGGTTTTTTTAGAAGTTTATAAAGAATGGTAAAATTTGCTTTAAAAGTAAAATTTATATGCTATGAGCTCTCTAGAATAAACATAACTAATTGGGGGCATACACTGAGAAACAGTAATTCTAAGGAGACAGGAACTAATTAAATTGTCCAAAATGTCATATTAATGATTAGAGGAGATTTTTGGCTGAAAAGAACAAAGGCAGAAGTTACTAGTAAGTGAGCTCTTCATACCTTAATTTATGGTTCTAAACCTAAAAATAATCTTCTAAGTCTCACTCATTTGAATAGAACAACTTACATCACTGATATTGAAGCTAATACTAAGAAAATTGTTCATTTGCATTTCATGTAGAGAAGCCAATCCTGCATTCCTTAGGCAACTGTTGACCAAAGGGTGGTATCAGTTAAACCAAGGATAATGCCAAAACTGGAATAATTTCCTTTTTGTGAAAGAGGTAAATAAATATCCCACTGTACAATGTCATTCCACGCTATGATTTTTGTCAACTTACAGCTGATTTAAGAAGCTCCTGCAGTCTTAGTTTGTTTCTTGCCTCTCCCTGAGCCTCTCCCAGTTGCAGTTTTCTCTCTTTAGTTGTCCTCATCAGTCATTTTTAAGACCCTCCTCTCAAATAGGTAAGTGAAAAAGCAAAAATGAACCCTATATTTCCAGGTTTTTCGCTTCAAAACAGAAAATCTGTATATAAACTTGTAAAGAGGCCACACAAACAGCTCAGCGTAATCACAGGTGAGGGAGCAAGCGTTCAAGGGTGAAGAAGGGCAGTAATCCTTTAAAATGTTTTTGCAATCAGCAATTATCATAGGAATCAGATAATTTTGTTTGACCCTTTGTGCATAACTTAAAATTACAGCCAAGCAGCCTTTACTGGGGGAGTTTTACTTTGTTTTGTTTCCTGTCAGTTTTCACATTAATACAGGAAAAATGTATCCATGTGGTATCCATTTCAGCATTATTTACTATAACTAATCCCAAGTGTGCAATACTTCCAGCTAATGAGCAAGATAGATTAAAGGCAGATGTTTGCTGTAACCATGAAGTTGGCATTCATCTCATAGCAACATGTTTAACCCGTGCTGTATGTTTACTTCTTGTTATGTTGGTTGTCAAGTAGCTGTAGTTCTTTTCTGTTGTAGTTTAAATAAGAGGCCTCCATCTTGTGCCTTTCAGACATACAGAAAATGGAAGCTGGTAGTGTTCATCAGTGTTTCGTTTATGAGCAGTGAACACAAGGAGGTCTGATTGTCCAGAAGCTAGTTGAGGTTGCAAATCAGCAGGAATTTGATTTTTGGAGAAAACCATGATACTTGTAAAACTGGGGAAGAAACCTGCCAAGTTTAACTTCAGAACCAGTCGAGCTCCTCCATTGCAACACTTGCACAGCACAAATTCCAACCCATCTCTCTGCTGTTTTAACTCAGGCATGATATCGAGCATGTGCCAGTCTTCTACAGCAAATTGGGAAGTGGGTATATGCACCTCTACTTGGAATAAATAGGTACTGAGTCAGTTGTCATCTTGCCTCTACTACTTGTAATCTGACCATGTATGAGATGGCTTGGTGCCATGATCTTCACACAGAGATTAGCTCTATGCAAGGTTGGACGCTTAGATGTTGGATCCGTGTTGTGCAAGCATAAGATGGGGGTCTGCGGGAACCCCAAACAAACAAGATAACAGAAAGGACTAACACAAGAAGGGTCAGTATTTAATGATATCTAATAGAAGAATAGGAAATAAAATAAATAAATCAATTTGTGCTCATTTAAAAAAAGTGGGCAGCAACAAACTATAGGGAAAAAACCCACAACTGTTCTCAGATGAACAATTAGCAAAACTAAGATATTAAATGAACAAAAGAAAAACAACTTCTATAGAAGTCATTGACACAAAAGGAATGATTCAGAATTATTTTAAGTTTTAGACAGAAGCAAAGAGAAATGATTAGAGAAAAATACTCTAGGAACAAATATTAAGAAAATACACTGTTAGGGAAGGTAATTTTATCTGCTGACATTGGTGAGTATGATTGTAGTGCCCTGGCAGACATCCTTTAGCCTCATTAAGCTAGAGAAAAGAGATTGCAGTGGGATGGTAGGAGGTTTTCCCAGGGCATTATTGCTTTGTATTATTAATATCTGCCATATACTAATGTAAAATTACTTGCCATATTGGTACATTAGTTATTCCTGAATATCAAAAGCTTTGCCATTGTCAATGTCAAACGCTGAAAGGCTCTGAAAGGATGTCTTCCTTCCGGGTGAACTAAGGAGCTTACAATACAACAGGAAGAAAAATTGTAAATTCAGGAAGATTAGCTAAGGTTCTTCATGTTCTCTTAGGCACAACATGAAAAATGACATTTGGAAGAATATTTTTAAGTAGGGAAGGATGAGTCTTTCCACTTACCAGAAGTGGAAAGGTTTACCAGGACTAGAGAGCTTATGGTGAATGGAAAAGGAGGTTCTAGATGATTCATGGAAGGATTAAGAACATGGGAAGAAGAGCAGAGAGTTCTTCACCTGTAGGGAGTATGTAAGAAATTTTAGGGTAAAATGGGTGATTAGAGCAAAAAGTTCATACAGTAACATGTTTGGCTTCACGAGGATCGTTATGAATAAAGCCTGGCTGGGTTATCATGACATAAGGAGTTGCTGCTTCATGCAAGATGTGGCAATAGCAAAATATAAATTTATTTGTAGACTCTTGGAAATATGAGAACATATTTGCTCACAGTTCCCTTATTTAGTAGTAGGACTATAGCTTCAGAGCTGACATTTTTAAAGACCAGAGATAAAAATTAGGAAAGATTCAGCAGTAAATGAAAAATATTATACCTTCAGGACTGCAGTGTCCCATCGCATCCATCTCAATTGGTGGGGATACCCCTGGGGTGTTCCCTCCTGTTCCTAAAACCTGAACCATCAGAGTCGGGAGGAAAGCAGAGACTCACCTGAAGCCACACAACTGCTACATCCCATCCAAAAATTAGGGGAGAAAACACAGCAGTGAGTGCAAAGTAGAAAGTGGAACAGCTGTAATCCAGAAAAAGGGAATGAAAAGTAAGTAGAATAAAATCCATCCAAGAAAAGGACAAATATATTAAGTAAGAAAAACAATCTGGCATTTCTTTGGGGAAATGGGAAGACAATATTGAAGTTGAAAAAGAGCAATTTAGAAAAACTATTTTAAATTCCAAATTTCAGTCATCTTTGTGTATTTCACGTATGGTCTCTGAAAAATTTACACTGAGATTGCTAAGAAGTATGTACAACTGACAAAAAGTATGCATGATTCTTGTAAAAATATTTGTATTTAGAAAGTATTGTCACCATCTTAACTCAGTGTTAGTTGTAATTTCCATTTTTCCCACACTAATTTTGAAGGTGATCCTGATTATTAGGTGGAGAATAAAGGAAGGGAAACATAGTGCTGAATTGTTCATTTTGTTTCCACAGCTATGACATGCCTTAGAAATTTTAAGTGACAGGCAGGAAAGCAGATCGATAGCAGAGGGGCATTTTGTTTAGATGTTTTCTTTAGTAACTTTATTCCCAGTTTTGTAATTGAGACTATCTTTTGTTTGGTAGAAAAATATGATGTTTCTTTCTTGTTTATTGACATGGATAGGATGGGCTACCCAGACATGAAGGGAGAAAATTTTGACTTTGTTTGATTTTGATAATGGCATTAGTAATGACTAATCAGTCATTAGCCTTCTGTAATGATAAGGTATTTCTCCAGCCACCTGTTTCTTCCTAGTTAATACCTAACAAGTAAATTTATTCACATATCCACCCTGTGGGATGTGCTGGGGGGGTGCCAGCACCCCTGGTGTCCCCATGTTCCACCCCTTGCCCCCGCGGGTATCACTCACCACTTCTTCCCTCTGCCCTCCTGCTGCAGGACCTTGTAGCTGAACTGGCTCTTGGTCAGACTGTGGAACAGCCACGGGTGCCTCAACTCGACATTGAACCCCATGCACAGCGCTTGGCTGGGTGGGGACAGCGAGTCCTGAGGGAGGGGGGAGGGGGCACCCCTGGACCCAGGCGTCCTGTGACCCCCCATCCTACACCCATCCGTAGGGATGGGGCCACTGCGGTGCATCCCCCAAACCACCAAGGCCTCATACAAAGACCCCCAAAACATGATTTTTTGGGTGCCGCTGGGAGCACCCATCTCCAACCCAGCAGGGAATTAAAATGGGTGTGTTGGGGTAAGGACATGGGGATGGATGCAACGCACGATGGTGGCCGCAGCCCCGTAATTAGGCAGGGCAATGCCCCCACAGTGGGTTTTGGGCAGCGGGTGATGGGTGGGAGGATGAAGAGTCTGGCTGGGGAGTTGTGGCATGGCCCTGGCACCCATGGGTGCTTGGGGTGCCCATCACCCACCAGGGGGGAAACCTGTGGGGAAAGGAGGGGAGTGTGGCCAGGGGATGGTGGGTGTCTTGGGGGGGCTGGCTGCAGCAGTGGCCCCCGTCCCGGGGGGTTATGAAGGAGAGGTCCTAGGTGCTGAGCACCCTTGTGGGTGGCTCCAAGCACCCCATGTATGGCACTCAGCACCCCAAATGCAGCACCAAGCACCCTGTGTATAGCACCCAGCACCCTGTATGCACCACTGAGCACCCCCACATACAGCACCCAGCACCCCACATACAGCACCAGGCACCCTGTGTCCTTAAGTAAAGGGAGGCTGCAAGGTCGAGCTCCCAGAAACGTGAATACCTGTTGTCTTTGGTATGGTTATAATATACTGCTGTGTTTTGCCCAGCAACGTGTTGCATTAGTGCAGTTCTGTGAACTGTTTGCTCTTTATTCAATGGATAAGCACCCATGGCTTTTTTTGAGAGTAATATAATAATAACATCAACCATCACAAATTAGAACAGTTATTACTTTCAAAGGGATGCTTAGGCTCCATTTTGAGATGTGCTGAATGTTAAATAGTCACTAGGGGGATGTTGGAGTTCTGGATAGAGTTAGGGTTCATCTTGAACATGTTTTTATCACCGTAAATACTGCTTCATCAATAGCAATTTTTGAACTTTCAGGTAAAGTGTTGTACTCCATGTAATTATATATAAACTTAAATGCACTCTCTATGGCATTTCTTTTGAAAGGTCATCTGGGCTTTTTGCCTGACCAGCCTCAAGTTAGTTTTAAGCAATAGCTGTTTCAGACATAGTCCCACATATGGTCCAAATTCTGGGAAATGTTTACTTCTTTAACTTATCATTCTTTGCTTTCATGAAAGACATCTGAAGATCGTTGTCATGAACAGAACTTTAACAGCAATGCTAACTACATCCGGTAAGGGGAAGCCAGTTTTTAACCCCAACTTGTGGCAGATGGATAGCACTGACCAAGGGATTGCCTTGTCTGTAACTAAAGGCAGATCTATGGGACTGCGGAAGGCATGGGCACGAAAGACCACAGTTTAATTTTGTAAGAGTTACAATTCCAAGACTGACAATATATTTACTTGAGAGAGTTCAGTATGATATCAGTCATAGGTGGATTTTTAGACGTGTTTTAATGTTCTCCAGATTGTACAAGTTCCTTGCACTTTATTTTATATAATGGACTATTATCTTTTAGACAAGAATTGAATTTTACCTGCAACATCAAAGTCCATTCACAAGCTGTCTACAGGCTGAGCTGTTTTTCACCCTAAAGCATAAAAAAGAAGGATTACTATGAAAGGACAAACCCAGTAATAATGATGTAAGATATCTACCAAGAAAATGGAAAAAAAAAAAGTCTGTTTTTGAAACGTTTGGCAGAGTATAACAGGAAAGTCTCATGGTCTGGTAGCTATGGAAATGTGTGAGCTTGTGTCCAGTGAAAGCACTTAAACCTTATGAATGTGTTCGTAAATCACATATATCAATTGTCAACTAAGAAATCATTCTATAGTTCACTTCTCACTCCTGTAATTCAAGAAGAATACCTAAGAAGCTTGGAAGCAAACTTGGAAGTTAATTCAAATACCTGAACAAGTCTATTCAAAGCCTCTACTTGCAGATGCTAACTCAGGGGTTCATTTTCAATTAAAAGGTGGTGTTCTGTTCCCCTTGCTTGAAGGTACCTGTTTATACCAGCTCTGAAGAAGTCTGCACCAGAATCTGGCAACCATCAATCCCAAACTCCAAAATGATGCTCACTCTTACTATTTTTACCTAAAAAGATAAATTAATTGTCTGGAATTTACTAAGGATTCTTAGTCTTAGATGGAACAGCCACTGGAAAAGATTAATGGCACTTTCTGCTTTCCAGACATGTATATTCCAGGACAGAGGACGTATATAAAAATATTTACAGTGTTGAATTTCTGTAAAAAACCACCATTTTTTCTATGAAAAATGAGTAAGCAAGAAATGTCTCATGATTTTGGTAGTATTAATGACCCATGATGGAGACAAGTGGTTTTAAAAATTATGGTACAGCTGACTACAAGAGAACAGAGTTCATTTCTGCAGAACACAAATAATGTAGATAATTAATTACACTTCAGACTTTCAACTACACTGTAGTTGTAATTGGATGTTTATTTCCTCTCCTACAAATCACAAATACATATTGTATAACATGGCTTTATTTCTTTTCCAGTATTGGGTTCTTTGTTTCAATATTAACCCTGTGCTATCTTCAGCTTTTATATCCTTCCTCTAGCCTTCTACCCGTATTACCAAAATTTCTTCTCTTTTGTAACTTTTCAGTTTTCCCTTATATGTGGAAAATAATCCAAGGGGTTTTAACATGCATATTAAATGCATGCCTCACTTACATTGATCACAGTCTTGGTGAGATGTATCTAATGTAAATAAATAAAACTCATCCTTAACTGCACATGCACCTACAGCCAATCTTGCATAAAGGAGAATGAAGTATTACATATGGAAAAGAAGCAAAGGAAAATAGATACATGCATATAAAATATTGATTTGGCTTTGACTAAAGGCCTTAAATAATTCTTGGCATTTGTGAGGCCTTGCCTAGGTTATTTTACTAAATAGCTTTGAAGATTTTAGTTTCCAGTTTACCTGTTGATAGATGCTGTAGTGTTTATGTCAAGGGACTAGAGATTCTTCCAGAGCTCAATCTCCTTCCTAACATTTCATCTAAGAGAAGCCCTAAAAGCAAAGGCTTTAAACAGATTTTTTTTTTCTATTTAGAGATTTTATTCTTGTATAAATATTTTGTTAATATATTACAATATTACTCTCAATGAAATCCACAGGAAAAATTCTTGTGAATTCAGTGAGAGCCGACTTGAAATTTTACTTTGGTTTAGGTACCCTTGAGTACAATTTTGTTACATTGTTTTCAAATTCTAGACAGTTTTAAAAACTTATGTCCATGTGTAGTCCAGGATAGAGTAATGATTTCTTCTATTCTTTCTGTCTTAAGCTAACGGCATGGTTAGTTTTAGAGACGGCATGGTTTCAAATAATTTCAGAAGTAGACATTCTGCCACACTTCAAAGGATAACTGACTCAGAGGAAAAAAAAAAAGCAATGATATTAACCATTTTGCACTCTTGTTCTCTGCAAAGACTACTACATATTAGCCTTTTGTTTTTAATGGAAATTCTCTATTTCTTCTTCCTTTTCTCAAAACTTTAGAACGAAATGCCCAAAGTCTGTTTCTTTCTCTTGGCTTTGTAGATGCAAGCTATATAATCAGCATGAGTCTGTGAGAAGTTCTGCATGAAAAATTGCTTTTCTACTTTGGAAATATTTTGTAATGCTGGCTACAGTACTTTTAACGTTACACATTTACACAAAAAGCTTCAGGGATACAGAGACTTGTGCCCCTTTGGGATGGAAATTCTATGAGCGATGGCATAGAGGACCTTCCTCTTTAGATATATTGCTAGTTGATACTGATCTCATGCTCAGGTTTACAATGATGAACAGTAAATCAGTCGCCTCCACCATCCCCCATACTTGAGCATTGTCGACACTCTGTTTTTCTCATCTGTATGATGCTATTTTCCTCAGGCCCTGAATGGAGTTTAACAACACAATAATTAAGACACCTGGATAAAATTGAATAGCCTATGACACCTACCGAATCAAAGTAATGTAATAGTACTTTCTGCACTTACATTTTTACAATGATGAAAAAAACTCAATAACAACATAATAATGAGGAAAAACAGTATCAAATATCCAGCAAGAATGCTTTCATAACTGGGAACATAGGAGGAACACAAGAAGTGTTGGGATAGAGTGTACCCTCAGCAAGTTTGCTGATGACACAAAACTGGGGGGGGTGGCTGACACACCAGAGGCTGTGCCACCATACAGAGAGACCTAGACAGGCTGGAGAGTTGGGCGGAGAGAAACCTTATAAAATTCAATAGGGGCAAGTGTAGGGTGCTGGAACAGGCTGCCCAGAGAGATGGTGGAGTCTCCATCTCTGGAGACATTCAAAACCTGCCTGGACGCGTTCCGGTGCAACCTGCTGTAGGTGAACCAGCTTTGGCAGGAGGGTTGGACTAGATGATCTCCAGAGGTCCCTTCCAACCCCTACCGTTCTGTGATTCTGTGATTTTGAGTCAATAAACCTTCACATCTTTGAAACATGACTGCATTCCCAGTTAATCAAGCTAGAAGATACCTTTTTCTCATGTTCTTCCCTCTCTCCCAACTCCCTCCATATCAGATCTTCTAATATATACAATACTTTGTCATTGTTCTCCGTAAATCCTGTCTCAAAAGAGTTTTTGGTTTACCGTCAAAAAAAAGTGAAAGTTCAGGTAATATGATGTTATATACTTGCCTTCAAGAGATCAACATCTGCTCTGATGATGTGACGAACAGTTACCTTGTTTCATGGTTTGTTAAGTTTATAGAAGATAAGGCAACTAATTGTCTGGGTATCCACGCCCTCTTGGCCTTTGCCATCCCTGATATGGAAACTGATCATACTGCTAATAATTATAATGATCCTTCCCTTGATTGAAATACAGACCTTTTTTTTACATCCTCCTAAGACCATTAAGATCAATGTGGGGATGTGATTTTTGTTTACAATGTGGCAATTTACAGTTCTCTGTGAAAGTAAGAAAAACTTAAAATGGGGACACACACCACCACGACAATATTAAAAGGCCTAGAAGTAAAATATGAAATTGGGAGTGAAATTGTCTCTGGCATCTTTTCTTCAGAAGAAAGACTGAAGGGGGATTGCTTTGGTTTCTTATTTAACATCCTTGCAGAGCAATGGTAGGTAGTTTTTAGTCTACGTGAGAGGTGAGATAGTGCTCAGTAGGGAGGTGAAACTTCTCAGGTTTTGTAATTGGTGCAATTCTTTGATCTTTATTCCTTCTAGTAGCTACTTTCTGGTAAATCAGACCAAGTGATTAATATTTACTCTTTGATCTTGGCATAGCTCCAGATCTAAATGAATACTGATTCCATTGCTTTTGCTCATCCTCTATCATTTCCACTCAGTCTTCACCATCTGTTTACATGACTGACATTTACAACCTCGTGAGAACAATAAAACCAATCAATTCCTGTAAGGAGCCAAGATGCAAGCCTGTCTTTATGAACGCAATTTTGTTCTTTCTTGAGAATACTCTTTTCATTTCTTGAGTGCCTGATTCTTTGCTCAACTTCTCTGCAACACTCGAGAATGACGGCCCCAGTAACAACCTGACTTTATCCACTTCAGGTTTTGGGGGACCTAGACTACAGAGAAAGTCACTTTTTGCTCCTAGCCTTTTGCTCCTGAATCACACCAATTAACAATTAAGATGAAGAGGTACTAATGATAGAGTTCATATATTTTTCTCTACTTTTCCTCTCAAATACTGTTCTCAATCCATCCCTAGGTTGCCACTGTTGATGGAAAAGAATTAGAGTAAAAGAAATAAATCACATTTTCTTCTATTCCCTTCAAATAATATGCAACAATTTAAGTAAAAAATAGGTTTGCTCTACATTCCTTTTATTTAAGCATTGCAATACAGATTATGTCAAAAATATACCTCAGAAGAAATATGAAGCTTCCTATGTACTGAGTATTTTTTCTTGTGTTATAAAAAGCCTCACTTTTTTTAAGAAAAAAATTTGCATGCAGAAAGGATTTTGAAAAATGTGCTTTCCTGAGGTACTATGTTCTATACTTATATTTTTATTGCATTTAAAATGGTGTAACTTGATTTTGGACAAAATCTACCCTGACTTCATCAAACACACTTTACTTCAGAAGAAAACGGTAACTAAAAAAATACCCCTGTATCATCATTTATTCTTAACTTTCTCTGGTGAAGAATCTGCTATGGTACCACAAAAGTATTTTAAAGTGCCCTTAATTTTACTTGCTTTCTGAATAACCTTTGAAAAACTGAAGATAACATGTATTTCAACAGCCAAAATATTTTCTGTGTGCTCTGCTTTGCTGTTGTGACTAAGCTCCCAACATTTATTGGAGCTTTAGTAAAATTCTACTGAGGCTTAGTTTTGGGAAACAAAACATGTAAGGGAGCGCATAACTTTACAAATAAATGTATAAATTTTGAATAGGTAGATTAAAACTCTGAGACTCTATTTAGTAACCAGACTGCAGGTGAGCTTGTCTAATCAAAATAAAAACAGTACAGTTACTGAACAAATCTGAGTACTTGTTTATAACATATAATAAAGGCCAACTTTGGATGTCTGTTATGAAATATCAAATACATAAAGATGCTTCCTGACACTGAAATATACTGCCTAAGAAAGCAGTTACATGACCTGCCTCATTGCTTGAAAAACCAATCACACAAACATGAAAAACAGGTAATCAAAGTCTAAATGTTTAACACAATTAACAATTCAAACTCATGATAGACTAGATTACTCTGTGTTTTTATTTCTGAGAAACTACTAAACCCCGAGGTTTTTGGTAGCAACTAACTTTTATTTTTCTTCCATGATTGCACAGAATTTACTGATTATCTCTCTTCCCATCCTTCCTTGTCACTGTTTTGACAGGCACAAATGGCTAAGGAGAAGCATGCAATGCAGTTGTCAGCTCCAACAAGGTGCTGCAGAATTGTGTACGGGAATGGCTGTCAGTAACACCACCACCATCCAAAAAAAAAAGTTTATTTGTGTATTGACCAGTCATGGGTCAGCTGTTAATGAAATAGGAATGTTTTGCTCAAATTCATTAGATATTCCTTCAACTGTCTTAACAGTGCAATAAAGACAGGTTTATTAGGGTATGGGATTTGGGCGTTTGGTTTGGTTTGCTTTTTTTTTTTTCCCAAAAAATGTTTAAGATTTATTTTCTGGATGCTAAAAACAGTTCCTGTCTGTGTTGGTACTTAGAATATAACTCCTGTACAACTTCCCCCAAACTGTTTTCCGTTTCCCTTCCGTCTCAGAGTTTCACTTTATCTTTTGGAATTCAGCTGGTATGATTCTACCATAGTCACAACTTTCCACACAATGATCATAGAATCATAGAATGTGTTGGGTTGGAAAGGACCTTTAAAGGTCATCTAGTCCAACCCCCCTCCAATAAGCAGGGACATCTTTAACTAGATCAGTTGATCCTTGGCAACTGCTTCATAGCCTATTAGTTTGCTAGTAAAAATTACAAATAACTCTGAAACCATATAAGAAGTTAGCATTTGTTTCCTTTGTGGGAGAGAATGAACTGATGGAAAATTTCAGAAGCCTTATAATAATCTCTAGAGCAGACAAATTTACTACTAATTTGCTTTGGTTTTGTGTACATATTTTGGAGGGCTTTAGTTTAGTAGTGAACAGAATAGGCAGCCACACTAATTAACTTTTTACATAATTCACATCTATGCATGTAATTACCTAGGGCTTACTGATTTAAAAAGCTGCCTGCTCTTGACTTCTGCCCTTCATGGTTTTTTCTATCATGATCCTTCCAGTCCCAACTGTAAATTACCACCCTGAACTGCTTTCCATCTTGCCTTTAAAAAAAGAAAACACCCACTGCAGACAAAACACCTTTGCTTTGATTTCAGTGACATGTTTTCTTCTGCTCTCTAAATGGCCATTCTTGAGGTTTGTCTATTGATTAATAATAAAAGGCATCTTTCACTGTGCTGTGAAAAAAATCCAGCAGAGTAATGACAGATGAGTTTCCTGCCTTTCCAAAGACACTACATGCTCCTTACTGGCAGTATCATGGCAGATGGCCACCAGGAATAAAAGAAATATGGCAGACATGAATTCCTTGCCTTTCTACAGGAAATATGTTGTCTCTAACTTGGATTTCCTGTGGCTGTCCTAAAAATATACTGATGTACACTGTTCCAGTGTTTCTAAAATACATTTTAATTGGCAGTGTATGCCACATATAGTACCTTCAAAGTCAGTACGATGTTACATACCTGTATCCTACCATACTACTTCTATTCTCCATTTGTGTCTCTGGAGATATTCAAAACCCACCGGGATGCATTCCTGTCCAGCCTGCTCCAGGTGACCCTGCTTTGGCAGGGGGGTTGGACTAGATGACCCCCAAAGGTCCCTTCCAACCCCTACCATTCTGTGATTCCATTCTTTATTGTAGATTTACCCAAGACCTGTGGAGGTGTCTCCATTAACTTTTCTCAAACAATGCTTCCTTCAGGAATGCTGAGCTACTAACTTGCATTCCCCACTTTCTCAACTACTGCCTACTCTTTCATGATTTTTTTCCCCTCCCATTTTTTTGCTTCAACCAGACTTTCCTCTAGGCAGAGCTTAATCAGAATAAGGTATAACGCCAGGTGATGTGTGCACACCCTTGAGTTTAGAGCACTGCCCTGAGAGGCCTGCTCCCCTCTGCCTGGAGATGGCTCTCGCCAGATGTGAGCCCACCTGCGTGGGCCTTTAGCCGAAGGGCATCCATGCTCCCAGTCGCCCCTTTCCTCGCCATCCCCGAGGAGATGTGAGGCTGAACCAGCGCTCGGCTTCCCTAGACCGGCCCCGGGGCAGCGGCACATCTCAGACCCCACATTGTTCTCCCGGCGCCTCCCGCTCCACGGAGGCCTGGGCCTGACTCAGCTCCCACAGCCTCGGGGCGCGGCGGCGTAGCTGCAGCCGGGACCCAAGCCGGGGCAGCTCTTGCTGGGCATGAACGCTGCAGCCAGCGATGCCGCCACTGAGGGCCACACCATGACTTCACGGCTACGCCTTCCGCAGCGTCTGTGGTGCCGTCCTCCCATCCGCCCGCCGCCAGAGACCCCCGGCGCGGGGGCTCCACCAGCCGCCAACCGCCCCAACCGCCGACCTCCGCCCGCGTGTGGCCGCGAGGGCGCCCCCTGCCGAGCGTGGCGGGGCGCGCCCCTTCCGCCGCCGCCCTCCCTTTCCTCTCCCTCCCTCTCTCCCTGCTGGCCGGCGGCGGGAGGCAGGGGGAGCCCGGGAGCAGCGGCGGCGGCCCGGCCCGGCAGGCAGCGAGCCCGGCAGGCAGGCGGGGTCCCCACCGCCCGTCCGCGCTGACGTCAGGAAACTTTCTCCGCGGCTGAGGCGGGAGCGGGCCGGCGCGGTCGCCGTGTGCCGGCGCGGCGAGGCAGCGGGACGGCCTCCATCACCTCGCCAGGTACGCGGCGCTCCGGGCCCCGGCCCCCCGGG
>VWZL01002045.1:205328-249876 GCA_013396915.1 Stercorarius parasiticus | reverse complement strand
GCTGGGCGTGGCTGGCGGGCGAGCCGAGCCGGCCGCTGAGGCTGATGAACGCACAATTGTTGTACAAGGGGAGGATCTTCTGCCCGTAGACAAGCCCCAAACCACCAAGTTAATTTTAACTCCCTGGAGCAGCCGGGTGTCGGGAGGGTGGAGTACTGGGGTGGTTTGTCGGATCCTCATGTGAATAGAACACTGAAATCTGAGCGACGATTGCAGCCGCTGGCTTGAAGTCGGGCGAGGGAGATTCAGGGAGAAATTCTCAGTTTAAGGGCGTCTGAAAGTTGTGTCGTAGTTCTCTGGAGGAATATGGAAGAGTACGTTGCTCCTTTAATTTTACCATTCTTGTAATTCATTGAAAGGCACCGAGAGTCAGTCGAAGGCCCGTAAAGGTTAATTGTATTCTTCATACAAAGGAATTTGCCCCCTTCCAAAGAACTAAATTTCTGGGGTCTTTTTTGAACTTAAGACATTCATTACGCTTCTAATTTAAGTACCATGCAACTCTCACTTTTTAGATTTTCAGTTCCTACAGTTGCATTGCAGTTGCAAATTTATAAAAATTCATCTTCATGTAGACATAAATAAAAGACGTTAAAAAAAGTGATAAACTGTAAAGCAAGCCATACATGAAGGTGATTATGAAAGTGTTTTCAATGTGTGTAAATACATATCCAGTGTTTTAGCAATATATTCGGTCTGCTGAGTATGAATATAAATAAGCATCCATTTTTACGTTTTATGTGAGTAACTGTGAACCTGTTCTTTCAGAAATACTTTTATCTTTTCTGTGATTTTCTTTCCTTGCATGTTAGACTAACTTATAACTTTAGTCATACCTTTCAGTTGTTGCAGTGATAGGCAATGCCTCAAATCTTCAAACCTCTGCCACTTACGGTGATAATCAAAATAAGACAAAATAATTCACCTGAGGGGAAAAAAAATACATTTTTGAAGGTCAAGCTTCTATTTTTTATGTCGATTTCAAAATGAACAGAAAAGTTTGCCTCATAATTATAGACTTGCTTGATTGATTTGTTGTGTAGTAGTATGTCAGGGACAACCTCTGATATTTGGAGATTATCCACGTGCGCTCAGTGAAGGGAACAACGAAACAGTGGGGTAAAAAGGGCAATAATTTAATGATTGTTAGCCTTACACCTTTTGGTACGCATTTTATTTTAAAGTGTATGGATGTGTTAGTGATTATAGGCCTCCTTAAAGACATATATTTACATGAAGAGGTTGAATGGAGTGATTGATTTGTGGATTAAGAGCCTAGGAATTATGGCACAGCGTTGATGGACGCTACGGAGCGGTTCGGTTTGTGCTTTTAACAGAGTTACAGTGGCAGGGATATCAGTGAAAAGAGACTAGAAATAAGCAGAAGCAAGTACAAATCACATTGCATTAGAAGTAAGGATGTCAGTCTTAAATGTGATCTGGCTAGCGTTGGGCATGGCTTGTGAGTGATGAATACAGAAATTAAAATGACTTTGATGCCAGAAAAAAAGAAGAAAATGCTAGATTGCAACGGTGAACTACTACTACGATGTTCTGTGTAAAGCATTTTAAATCACATTGGAAAATACAAAACTGATACTAGAGGACCAAAAAGGAGGAAGATGTAGTTAATAAGAGCAGAGAATGAGAGTGATTGTTACACAAACTCAGGGTTGGTACTGCCTCCTTAGTCTTTTGAGACAACTTTGTAATCTTTTCGAGGTCTTTTTAGAGATCAAAGATTGTACATGTGCTGCTCAGCAAAATATTCACCTGATGTGGTGTTTCAGAATTTCCTTTACAAGCTCATTAAAGTAATTTTGTTAGTCTTTTGCCTGTAGACAAGGTTACATCTCATGGTTCGATAGCAGTGTGTCTGCATGGGTGTGTTCATAAAACATTTGTAAATATTACTGGATACTCTAAAAGTCATAAAAGACTTATATAAAGAACTTGAGAGGTCAAATATGATAAACTGGCATTTATATTGTGATTATATAATTATTTTTTCTGTTGATATAATCCCTCAATAGTGTATTGCTTCGATGTGTCACAAGAAAATAATTTGAATTACCACATGAAATAATTAAAGGCGAACTTCAGCTTGAGCTGGGGGACTAATGCAGCTTGAAAGAGAACAAAAAAATTAATGACTTATCCTTGAATTGTTGACATCTCTAATACGACTTGTGGCAGGATTCCAATTCTGTTACTTTTAAAAGAGAGGGAGTAGAACACTAAGAGCTGAAAAGTCCACCAGGTTCCCTTCACAAAAATCACTGCTCCTCTAGAATTTTCAGTTATTGTTGATGGTGAAATGGGTGGCAGAGATTGAGCCTGTGTTCCAAGTAAATCGGCTCTTGAGACAAAAAATGCCAAATTAGTGACTTAATAGGGTTGTTACATAAGAATACACTAATTGGGCTCAAATAAATGTTTTGCCCATAACATTTTTTGCCTTGGTGCTATCTGATTTTTGAAGGGGTAAGCACCTTTAGCAAATGAAGTTGTATCCCAGAAAAGAACAAACAATACTGTCGCTGTTAGAACACAGTGCCTCTGCATAGCTACCTAATAATGTTCTCTCGGTTCTCTTACTCTCAATATATAACTTTTCATCTAGAAATACTTGTTGATAACCTTGTTCCCAATGGAATTCAGTTCCTTCCTATTATCTGCTAAATCCCTGAGATCAGAACGCTGGCTTTTTTCATGCAGTCTGTCTCACTACCCCACTGTCAGTGCTTCGCTGAAGATACCTCATGACTTAAATGCTACATCAAGCTGTTTTGTGGATTTGCTATTGTGGAATAGCCACTATTACCATTTAATATGTAGCTTTAATCTGGGATTACACTCATGGCCTGTGGTGGTGGTGGATAGGGGCAGGAGGGAGGAGGTGTTACATTTACTCTTAGTTGTCATTTTGGGTCTATCTTCAAGGCATACACCTGTGATGTAACAGGAATGGCAGAATGCAGTAGTGGTACTACAGTGAGTTATTGCTCACCCTTTTAGTCTTAGATATGCAAGTGTAGAGCTTGTCTGTGCTCAGGGGCACTGAAAGAACTCTGCAAACGGTCAGTAGTAGATCTTGTCTTAAAAATGCTTTCTACCTAGGCTGCAGCTCCACCCCATCTAATAAGTGGAAGGATCATCTGAAATGCCTCATCTTTCTGTACTGTCTCAAAACATGTTAGTTACGCTAAACTGAACATCAAGAGAAGGAAGTGATGTTACCACATAGATTTTTATCTAGGATTTCAATAGAGAATTTGGGAAGCTGGAAACTCATCATGAATTCTCAGGGAAGAATTTACACTTTCATTTCTCCTCCCCTCTGCCAGTTTAAGCAGCTGTTCTAATCACCAAGCTAGGAGGGTGCTCTGGATTAAAATATTATCATTTCCTCAGGTTGTAATGACTTTCTTTGACTAGTATGTATTTACACCCAACAAAAGGGAGAATGAAACAAACATTTCTGTAGCAGAGATAAGACCTGAGTTCCCAACAGCCATGTAAGTAGTAAGCTTTCACTGGAGCAAGGAGCGGAACTCAGGCTTCGTAACGCCTATGGTTTCACACAGGCTAGTTGGTAACGTGGCAAAGAAGTACCAGAAAACCCTTAGATGAAGATACTGGATTTCTTTAACGTTTGCAGAATTCTTTTCTCTTTTGAAGGGCAGACATTGAAAAATTATGTTTATTCTTTTAATTCCCAAGTCTGACCTACTCAGCTTATTAGTATATACTGTATATTCTGCTTACTTTGTTAGTACTGCATGTGTTTTACATCTAAATCTGTGCTTGCATATTCAGGTCTTATTCTGAGAACTGGGCTGGGTTTTCTCCATTTTGTATCTCACTGCCATTATAAAGATTCAGAAACATCTGTGCAGCCAAATGGTTTTCAGTTTATTCTGTCAGTGGTACCTGATCAACTCCATTGCCTTGCATGAGTTTGCACAAGTGTAACTTGGTAAACAATTTTCTTAATAATGCACTTAATAATGCAGGTTGGAGCAGAGGCTGCAGCTGTCTCAATCTTACTTTCTTTTGCTGTATGGAACTAAGAAGAAGTTGTTAACATTTGGGGTTTTTTTGTCACCAGAAAGTAGAACCATAATCTGTGGAAATTCCTCAGGCATTCTGGTTAGTCCTGTGCTGTAGAGAGATCCTGACCAGTACAAGTAAACAATACTTTTATTTTGAAAAATGTATGACTTTTAAGGCAAATCTTTTGGCATTCAGAAGTGTCTGATGGCTGCTTCCGTCATGCCATATTGCTTTGGTGGAGCAGGGTATGTGGGTACTCCAGTATTTGGGAATAGATACGGATAGAGGAGCCTAATCTCCAAGGTGCTTCCATCTTCTCATAATCTGTGAAATAATATGAAAACTTTAAAACTGCATTCAAATTCCTACTTACTATTTTTAGATAAAACAAAATCGTTTTTGAGGACTGCTGGATTCTCTGAAACTATTCAAGATCTTTAATGTGATTTTTTTTTTTTCACCCCCATTCTTTCTCTGCTCTCTCCATCCCCCTAGTTTTAATGGGGGCAATCTTGGACAAAGGCAAATTGCAGTAGTAACAGGATGTGTAAAACAGATTCCTGGCTACTACCTGCTGTGACATTTAATAGTCTAGTCTATTTTCATTTTTGTCCTTTTAAATGCAGATGTTAGATCTTCAGTTCCTTCTAGGCAGGATGGGCCATTAGGAACTTAAACATTGTGCTTAAACTTTCTAAGTAATCTAGGACACTAAATCCGTGTAGCCCTTAAAAGTTTTTTGAGAGTTCTCAGCAGCCTATCCAAAATCAAACTTTGTTTCCACTAGATGAAAGGCTGGGGTAGTGCAGCTGCTGCACTGGGGAAAAGGGGCTGGAAGGGAAGTCATTGCCCATTCTCACCTCAGTTTTGAAGCTCTCCTTGTGGCAGGGAGATCCCCCGGGAGAGCTGGTTTCTTCACAGCTGTAGTCTGTGCCATCTGGGCTTTGGCAAGTTGCTATTTTGCTAGTGCCGGCAATTTCTATCTGCTGCCCTGTGTAACTGTTGTAAACTATATGCATAAAGGTACTCCTAATATTAACCAATATATTTTCTTGCTTGTCAGATTGAAAACTTGTATTTTTTTGTGTGTGTATGTCTTTTAAAGAAGGTACCTCTTGAAACAGCAACATTTTTTTGCTTAATCTGTTGTGAAATCTTCTGGAAAGTGTAACAGAAGTGAGGTAATGAGCCTAGATAAAGGACTGTGTTCACAGTAAAAAATGATTTTTCCTGCAGTCGCATCTCAAAATGTTGTTTGGAGCAGCAGTCATCTTTGCATGCCAATTGCATTAGGAGTTCTTTAAAAAAGTTTGGTGTGTCCTCAAACCTATTTTCTTAATGTTTGTCCAAACCATCTTTCCAAATGCCTTGCTGTGCAGATATGTGCTGTCTCTAATGCTTTCTTCCTACATGCTGTGTTGGCAGCTGCATGCATTCAAAGATTATGAGTCAGGTTCCCTAGCAAAAAAAAATAATCATAAAATAATGAGATTAAAAATAATAGAGACTTTGTCTTTTTTGAATATTTAGTATTGTTTTCCTTCTTTAAAGCTTTTTATTGCAACTATGTAGATGTGAACATTTTATATTGAAAACAGATTTTTTTTTTTTTTAACACAAGCTCGAAGTTTAAGGACTTGGGTCTTCAAGAAAAACAGATCTTACAGGCTTGCCCTAAAATGATGAATGATGGCACCCCTGTGTGTGAGTATCTGCTGATACACACTTCAGTCTTAAATGAGAAAAATATTGGTCAAAAGGTTTAACTTTCATCCCTGTTTGTATTCAGATATAACAAAGAGGCCTCTACTGATGATTCTAACAGCTTGTTCATGTGCTAAAGTCAAAGGAGGTTCAATGCTAGAGCTGAAAATACTAGCTGATAGCATATCTTTTTTTTTCTTTTTTCCCAATTGATAGGGTGACAGAACCATCACGTCCAAAGCAGTGAACAGTTGGGGTTACAGCTAAATGGTGGTTCCACGTTGTGGGGTATAGTATGAACAAGTCATACCTATTTTAGAGTAACTGTAGTTAAAATAACATGAAAAAACATGTTAAAACAAAGCAATAAGTAATAGCGAGAGGTGAAGTGTATATGGTATAATATGATGCTGAATCTTTACTTGGGACAGAAAATAGCAGGGGACTATGTAGCCAGCAGAAAGTAGTTTGAGAGACTAACCCCCACCATTGTGGGGGTTAATCTGTTTCACATGTGTAAGCTTTAAAGCAGAACATACTGTGGATTTGTAAACACAAAGGTCTTTAACATCTGAGATTAGTACAATCTTTTTCTTGATTCAAGCAGCCTAAAAATTGTATTAGTAATTTTGTAAGTTATATGTTGTATTAATATTCAATTTATCCTGTTGTGCAAATAGGCTTAGAATGGAAGAAATACTTTTCCAACAAATTTTGCAGCTGGAACTGTTACTAATTCTCTTATCTTTTTGTGGCATACAGTAATGGCACTTAATTGTTTGCTTCTGCTGTGTTTTGTGGTGTGACATGCAGTATGTCAACATTGCTAAACTGCAACATTAGTGTGTGCAATCCTAATGTTGTTGAAAGAGATAATTTCCAGATTTCACCTAACTGAATGAAACAGCTTGTGTAACTACCAATGCAGTGCTTTATACGTTTTCTTGTAATGAAAGATTGTAGTTGTTTTGTCTCAGTAACGGGTTACTTTTGTCTTCACACTTGTTTTTGTGTAGTGTGTTGTACTGTAAGCTAAAAGGCAACAAACGAATGGGGCTGGGCCAAAGTCTATGTCTGGGAAAGCAGGTTGTAAAGAAAATAACATTTTCTTACATAGCCACTTAAAAAAGTTGGGATTCTCATTAAATAGCTTGCTATCCTTATAATGTAGTGCAGCTCTCTGAATATTGATCTACTTTTTTTTTTTTTTAAAGCATATTAGTCTTATTTGGAGACCAAAAGAACCAAAAGACCAAAAGCATTCCAACTTGTAAAAATGGTTCTACAACCTACCTTCCCATCCCATGCTGTGATGGGAGCTCTATTTCTGGCTTAGTCCCCACAGGTTCGAAATCGTACTTCTTAAGAAACCAGCCAGTCTGGGAGAGGGCACTTGGAAACTTTATAGTTCCCAGCTTCAGTTCTCTCAAAGACTATTGCTTCTGCACTGAAAGATAGCAGAAACTGCAAGCTGCATTGTAACCTGGCCATACTGACTTGTAGTCTCATACATTCATCACAAGTAGTCTGTCATTAACAGCAAATGTAAATTAGAAGAGCATATGAGCTATTTATTGTTTTCTCTTTCAAAATGAAATACTTCTCCCAGAGGTCTCAGTTTCATTCCCCATGTTTTATGTCTGAGGATATTGAATGTAGCTACTAAACTGCCACACTGATTTTGTATTAGTAATTTTCTCCAATATGAAAAGTAACTCTTGAATCCAAATCATTAGCTGGCATTTCAGCTGTGTAGTACTGTATAATGTGCTTGCGCTGGTAATAGCCACACCTGTCAGTGCAGTTACGTTGGTTGTGGTCAGTGGCTCTTTTTTACTGGTTTTGACTGCAACGGCATGAAACAGCTGATGACTACAGACATGGCAAATCTGCCAGTGTGGAAGATTCACAGGGCAAGCACAGTGTACGTAGGTATCATAGTAATCTGTCAGGAAACTGAAGTGCAGTTGACAGCACTATTGATTGTTTCTCTTAGAAAAGTGCTAGTATTTGCTTTGCTTGTTGTACTGATTGGGAAAGCAAAAATGATTTTACTACACAAGTGACATTTCTGCTGCGAGGAAGGAGGATATCTGTATCACAGTTGTCAAGGATACTGTGCTATACTTTTGAGTAACTACTTTAATGCATAGTGTTCTGTATTATGTATGTTTACTTTGTAGTCTTGCATGAATACATCAGGGAATGGCTGGTCGTTATCCACAGCAGTCAATGTAAAGTTGTTACGCTGTTTGGATTTTCTCTTTTGTTGTTGGGTTTTCTGAGGGATAGAAGGAGGGGGTGACTATGTAGCAATAATATGATGCATGGTACCGTGCTTTATGTAGCTATGCATTTGAAATAGATAATTAAGAAATAAGGCAGTGTATGTTATATAGCCTATTCTATATGGACATTTTGTATTTGATGGCAAGCTTAACCTGTGTGCACTAATACACATACTTCAACTTGCTCCCAGTATAACTGATGGCCTTTGATCTTATCTGTCTTCAAAATATAGAATAATTTTTGCCATGAATTCTAAACCCAGTCTCAGGTTTGGAAAAGATTGAAATGCTTTAGCGAACAATTTGCAGAGGCTTTCTTAACGGTTTAAATTTCTGTTTGTCCCAAGCTTGAACCTAATAGGATAAAGGATATCCTAAGAGAAAATGTTATTTTGTTGAACTGGCAAATTTGGTGGCCTTCTATGACAGCGTTACAGCATTGGTGGATAAGGGAAGAGCAACTGACATCATCTACCTGAACTTGTGCAAGGCATTTGACGCTGTGCCGCATGACAACCTTGTCTCTAAATTGCAGAGACTTGGATTTGATGGATGGACCACTCAGTGGATAAGGAGTTGGCTGGATGGCTGCACTCAAAGAGTTGATGTCCGAGTGGCGAGCAGTGACAAGTGGCGTTCCTTAGGGGTTGATACTGGGACCAGTGCTGTTTAACATCTTTCTTGGTGACATGGATGTTGGGATTGAGCGCACCCTCAACAAGTTTGCCGATGACGCCAAGCTGTGTGGTGCAGTCGACACTCTGGAGGGAAGGGATGCCATCCACAGGGACCTGGACAGGCTTGAGAAGAGGGCCTGTATGAACCTCACAAAGTTCAACAAGACCAAATGCATGTGGGTTGAGGCAATCCCAAACACAAACCCAGGCCGGGAGGAGAATGAGAGCAGCTGTGAGGAGAGGGACTTGGGGGTGTTGATGGATGAGAAGCTCAACATGAGATGCCAATGTGTGCTTGCAGCCCAGAAGGCCAATCGTATCCTGGGCTGCATCAAAAGAAGTATGACCAGCAGGTCAAGGGAGGTGATTCTCCTCCACTATTGTGAGACCCCAGCTAAGTACTGCATCCAGCTCTGGGGCCCCTAACATAAGAAGCACATGGACCTGTTGGAGTGAGTCCAGAGGAGGGCCACGAAGATGATCAGGGGGCTGGAGCACCTCTCCTATAAGGACAGGCTGAGAGAGTTGGGGTTGTTCAGCCTGGAGAAGAGAAGGCTCCGGGAAGACCTTGTAGCAGCCTTCCAATACCGCAAGGCGTCTACAGGAAAGCTGGGTAGGAACTCTTTATCAGGGAGTGTAGGGATAGGACAAGGGGTAGTGGTTTTAAACTGAAAGAGGGGGGATTTAAATTGGATATTGGAAAGAAATTCTTTACTGTGAGGGTGGTGAGACAGTGGAACGGTTTGCCCAGGTGAGGTGTGGATGCCCCATACCCAGGAGTGTTCAAGGCCAGGTTGGATGGGGCTTTGATCAACCTGGTCTAGTGGGAGGTGTCCCTGTCAATGACAGGGGGGCTGGAGTTAGATGATCCTTAAAATCCTTTCCAACTCTAACCATTCTAAGATTCTGTGATTTACAAAATGTCTTTCTTTATGTGATTTTTATTCTCGTATTAGTTTTTTTACTTCTAAATTCCTGAATTTCATAAATAAAGCAGCGATGTAATCTTTACTTTTAGATCTCTAAAGAAAGAAATGTAGTCACTAAAAACTGATAAAAATAGTTGCAACATCATTTGTTTACACATTTTACTCAAAGCCAGATGAAGAAAATGACCGAGAGCTAATACAGATAAGAGATGCTATTGTGTGGGGAAAGTGAATAATTTTGAAGTGCTTATAGATGAGACTTTTGATGAAGTGGAACACGTGTAACTCCTTTTGCTGGCCAAGATGATAATTTAAAATGGAGTAGAAAGCGTCTTCCTATGGAGGCTTTTTGTGAAGACTCTGTGTGTTTCATACACTCCATGTATCCAGATGTCTTTGCTGCTCGCTTATTCTCTGATATTTTAAAGAATTTCCTCATCTGTGATACTTGTTGCCTGAAACTTAACTTCTTTCCAAACCCCACTCCTGGAGGAATCTGTCATACCTCAAACAGAAGTCCAGTGTCAGCACAAACAGTCATTGTCTAAGCTCTTGACATCCAGAATACAGAAGCAGATCATATTTTCATAACTTAAGGATATTGTACTTTATTATGTAGCATTTTTCTTACCGTTCTTGGAGGATATCCTGAGTTTCTATAATTTTATGGCTTATGAAGAATTCCTAAATAAGATTTTCTCCCTCTTCCAATTTTGGAGTTGTGTTTCCTCTGTAGCATTGTTAGGCTTGATTAGGATCTAGGAACTTTTTGAGTAGTGAGTCAGAAAAATAAACAAAAGCTGAGCAAGCAAAAGCTTGGAAGAATGGAGGAGGAATGGAAGAGATTTTTGGTTTAAGAGTAGTTTAAATCCTTTCAGCTCTAAACTAGAGGTATAATTTCCCTCCCCTGCATGTAAACCTTTTCCTTCCTCTTTCCTTGTCCCTTCTGTTGCCCTTGCAATTCATGGAGTACAGTTCTGTTATGCCTTCCTCAGACAACCTTGTGGGATATGCCTGTATGTGCTTCTTTAAAAAAGCCTGAAGGGAAAGATTTCAACTGTAACAAATATGTTGTGTAAAATGTGCAAAACAGCAAATATGCGTATAGTCATAAACCCGAATGATTCCACAGCAGTCCCTTATGTAGTTCTTATGCAGAGAATTATCTGTGTTGTGACTCTCTGTGCTTTTCAATTCGGGAATTTGAGTTTTTTGACATTGTAACTGAGCAGTGATTAAACGGTATGAAGAAATGGACCATAAAATAGATGTTTAGTGAAAGATAAATAAAAGCGTACTTAATAAGATCAGTGGAATACATTCGGGATGTGTTATGTTACTGGCATACCCATGACTGCTTAAACACTGAAATAATCTGTTGCTATTTAATCCAAAACAATTCCATTTGCTAGGTCATCTGGAAGTTACTTTTGCTGAATAAAGTTCTTAGTTGTTCAGCCAAATGGCGGGGGGGAAAGAATGTCAAACTACTGAAGAAATATGCCTCAACAGTAAAGAGCATAATAAAATGCTAAAGATCTCAGTTCTGAAAGAGAAGTAAGTGGTTGGCTGGAAATAATTGCTTTGAATATTTTGAATTCATTATGGTGAATTTTGCCAGATGCTCTTGAAGAATATTTGTGTATGTTATTTACTGTGGTGTTTCTTGTGCTTGCTGCGAGGCATACGTACTTCTGTGTAATTTGATCCTGTTTGTTTATGGTCTAAAAACTTCCCCCCACCTCCCAGACAGCAGTATTCAATGGTGTATTAAGTTCAGCTGCTTTTTATAAGGCGTGATACAAATGCAAGACCCAGACAGTGTTTGTGTAAGGTAAAATGAAGTGTATTTTTTCTTAGCTAGCAAACTTCTTTTGAATCTTGACATATCTTGACAGATTTCTGAAACTTGCATTTCATTATGTACCTAGGAACATTTTACAAGGTAAGATCTTTAAAGTTGCCGTTCAAAGACATATTTGTAACGTGTCTGGAGAAAGCGACTTACTAACAGTACTCTCAGACTCTTAGACTGTGGAGGGATGAACAGGAGAGAGAGCGCTTGCTGCCCTGTCCTATCTTGCCACTGGAAATGTGTCAGTTATTCGAGCCTGCCCTGGCACGTGGATATTAGGAAAACTATAGATACACATGGCAAAGTATTGGCTAGTGCAACAGCTGGTGAGTCAAAAACTGCATTGTGAATGACTGCAATTATATGGTTACTAGATCTGTTTTGTTATGGATGTACGACTTCTGCTCATGTCTGTGCTTTGATTTCTCAAAGTACGCTTGATTTGGGCATTCACACCATAGTTCTGTTTGAAACAGCCATGATGCTGCTGAATAGTGGTTGGATCCTTTCTCTATCCGTGTCCACCCTTTGCCTGCCTGATGCACCTTTCTTTGGGTACTGGCTCAGATATTTACAATGTGGCATTGGGAACTGGATCGAGTATGACCAAGAACTGGGAAGTGGGATGAATAGATCCATTTATACACATTCAGTCTGATTGTGGAGTAACAGTGTAAGGTGCAATAAAGTTGCTTTTCAAAGTAGATAGAAGCTAAGCTGTAAGCCTTGGTTCAACGTACATAGGTTTTTTTCACTGCTTGCAGTGTAGTTCATCACTGACCTGACCAGAACAGATTCACATCTGCATAAACATAGTCTCTATCTGGCCTTCATTGATGTCGTTTTATACTCTTCAAGGCACAACCACTGTAACAAGTGAGGATAAACAGTGCTGTGTTGTGGAATAACATAAAGCTTGTTGTTATTATATCCAGTTTATTTAGCTTTGTCATACATTCAGGTTCCTAGGTGTGTGTGGTGTGTGTCTTAGGGAGGTTTGTTTTGTTTTCCTGCTGAGCTCTGTCAGGAAAAATGCAAAAGTATTTTTTTTTCTTGGCTCTTGCCTTTCTTTAAAAGTATAGATTGCATTGACTTCTGAATACAACAGAATACTTATTTTATCCGTTAAATAATAATAGAAAAGAAACAGAAATGGAAGACAAATGGAAGAAATTGAGACTTTTTATTTTGCTTTCTTTGTGTTTTCTTGTTCTTTTTTAAATGCAAACTTCCTTGATTGGCCCTGATAACTACTTAAAGAAGTGGGGTTGATGGTTTTCTTTTTATATTATTGTTACTAACATAATAATCTCTTATCACTTGCAGAAAATATGTACTGTGGATTCAGTGCTCTTTCCATGGCAAATAAGCAAGAATGTCTTAATCTAACCTTTATGGTGTTGCACATTGCATAATGTTAACCATCAGGCTGTCCAGTGTGTGGATTGAATTTCATGGAAAAAATGTGTATTTCTGTGGCACTCCCGTCATAGTTGTAGTGTTAATTTCATTCTCTGTGTGGTTATGCCTGTCCTTCATCAGAACTACTTGAAAGTGTCTGGAGTTAATTTGCAGAATTTTAGTCCCAGTTTTCATGTGTTTATAAGAGATTAAGAACGCTTTTTATTTAATGCTACTGTTTTATGCTATTACATTGGGATTAGGTGAATACTGATCTCTGTAGAATGGGAGCTAATATTCTTGTTATCATTATTTAATAGATCAGTTGAGGGTGGATATCATTATGTAAACTATTACCATGTAGACTAGATAAGCTGTAGACCAGGATGATAGCTTTTCAGGCCAGAGCAAACAATGTGGTGGTTCTGGTTTGTCCAGGGACTGTCATGGTGGCTTCCTCACTGACCCCCCAATTAAAATATGTTATAGCTAAAGGTACAATTTTGACTTTGAATCTTCACTATTGTAAGATTTATCATAACGTAGAACAGAACATGCCAGTACTTAATTGCCTTTTGGAGGATCTTTTTACAGTTGATGGTGTTGCTGCTACTTGAACGGAGAAGGATTCTGGTACTTAAGGGACTCGTTGATCTTGAAAACGAAGGCAGACCATTTAAACTGATTATTTTCAACTCTAGTAGAATTAGTTTTGTATTATTTTTCTCTACTGGAGTTGGGCTACAGCAGAGTAATCCCATTTTTCTTTTGCTTCTCTTCCTGTCAATGATTTTAAAACTTGTTTGCTTGCTCCAGTAAAATTTTTACACACTTCACAAAATTGGATGAATGGTTAGAAAAGAGAGATTGACATTAGTGTTCCTGTAGAAGACATGTAGCTGACTGGGAATGATGTGGCAGAAACAATGGATTCTTGCTTATCACCTGAAGTCTGCTGATTTGTAGTGACACTTACCTGTAATAAAGCCTCTGACAAAAAGATTTTTTTCTTGCTTTTAAAAATTTATCCATTAAGCCTTGTCATAATGGATGAAACCCTTCTAGTGCTTTATTTTGGAGTGGTCTTAGAGGTGCGCAACATTGTGAAATGTAATGTCGTTCTTTATCATGCTCACGCAGTTCAGTCAGTCATCTCTATTATTTATTATTTCGTTTCTGTTTTCATCACATTTTATCACATTCTGTTTTCTTGTAACTTTCATCTTAGCTCTCTTCAGTCAGCTTTTTCAGTAGACAATCTTTTACTCAGTTAATTGTGCTTTATCAGAATTGGCACGATACATCGAATATATGTACAGTATATTTGTGTTCCTTTTTTTTTTTTTTTTTGCCAAAGTCTCTTCAGTGTTCCCGGTTTTTGGGGGTGTGGTGTGGATCAAATAGCTTGCCTATTTTTCTGTGGGAATTCTCAGTTTGCTGTAGATGTCGTCTACTGTCTTGAAGAAATTCTACGCAATCCATATGCTCCCAAAATTTGCAGTTAATTTTCTTGCAAGTTCTTTCAGAAACCTGGATGGCTTTAAAACTGGATAGAAAGTTTGGTTGTGTTCTGTGTATTTTTTTTTTTTTAAGAGGAAAAGCTTATGCTCCCAGTTGGGCTTGTTATTTTTCAGATGGCATTCCAATATTCTTTATTCAGCAGTGTTCTAAATGGCCCTTTTTTCTATCTGCACAAGATTTAGACTTGCTAGTTGTTTCTCTTTTTTTTTTTGTATTTACATTTGTGACTTTTTATAGCTTGGTATATGCTTTTAGCGAGCTCTATAAATTAAAACAAAAACTAATGGAATTGGAAATCTTGTCTGTTTTCTCTGCTGTCTGTTCTCCTCTTGCAGGCAGCTGTGTAGTAGTGTTTGTCTAGGGGCTTTGAAGGTTATTATTACATGAAAGAATTTTAGGATCTTCTGTCTTCTACTGGGAACCTTCCCAGGGTTCCTTCATCAACTGCACTTACAGCTTTTTGTAGCTTTTCTGTTACTGTATTTACTGTATTACTTCTATTGCTTATTGTTTGCTGTTTATTAATTTTTTTATCTATGCTTGGAGGGATTTTTTTCCTTCCTGTGATTCTTTTTAGTTTGATAAAATTTTAAAACATTAAATTTTGTTTTCGTGTGTTTTCTTGAGTTGCCTATTTCAGCTGATGATTTTTATTTTTTTAAATATTTTCCATTATTCCCCTTATGCCTCCATTTCTCCACCACATTTTTTTTTTAACCTTGCAAATGCAGGTCTTGGTCACTGATTCTTACCCATTTGCTAATTTCTACAGTTCAGTATCACTTCAGTGTTTTTCTTCTTGCATTGAAACGGTATGCATATGTCTTTATGCATCACCCAGTTCGTTTACAGAAGTCAGTGATGACTTAATTGATACAAACAAGAATTCAAAATTTGAAGGAATATCGGCCACCTTTGCTCATTGTACCCTATCTGTGATTCTGCAGGAGAAAACAAGAAGTAAGAGTGACTCATAAACACTGGATTACTCTCATGTCTCTCTGTTCTACGGCTTTCTTGATAGAAATGGTACTGCGTTGCCATTGCAGGTCTGACTCTGCAATTTTAACCAAGGATGCAATTTTAATCTCTATGACGTTTCTTAAATATTCTTTTCCCATGACCACTCTGTGACTCTCCACGTTTGCAGATTTCTAAACTGGTTTTTAAGGTATGATGCAAATTTTAGATGATAAAAATAAAAATGTACCAAAACCTTTTGGGTTTACTATGATCTGGTGCTCTCTTCTGGATCAAAAGATGAATACTATTCAAAATTATTTTCCCTTCATCTGCCGCGTTGCAATGATGTCATGTAACAGGACATTTTTAACCTCCTGTGATTTTTTTAATGCTTAATATGTTTTACAAAGGAGGCTTTTCCTATTATTGTTCTCTTGTCTTCTGTGATGAGAAATACAAATGTCCTGAAGAAAACATTATGTATAATTTTAGCTGGAATACACTGCTGATTTAAGTAACAAGTAGGACTCCAAGATGCAAGTGTGATAATATCACAAGTTTCAGCAAGCCTTTCTGGAGATTTATGGTAACTATTAGGGCCAATATGCTTAAAGTATGTTTTTCCAGCTTTCGAGTTCAAACAGAGAACAACCATTCAAGTAAAAATAAATCTGTGGTGCAGGCTTCTGTCATAGCAATAATCCTAGTGGGTTTTTTTTTGTGAATGCAGTACATTAATACTTGATGGCCTGGACTTTGAAATAAAAGCATCGTACTACTCATGTCACAACTGGCAATGCAGTGTCCTCCTGCCTTTCGAGTCCTAAAATACACATTATGAGTGTGATGGTATCTGTGCACGGAGAATACATGTGTTTGTACAGAGCTTTGCATTGAAAATGTAAAGAACATGCTGAAAGATCTCCTTGTGGTGCAAGAAGGGTTTAAAATCAACCCCTAGCTTATACGCGCTAGTGAACAAATTAGGTGTTTTGATGTGGCAAACTGGGAAATTGGTGGCAGAGAAATAAAGGTTTTTCCTTTAAGATTCCTTCACCTGCATCCATTTAGTCCACAGGTTAAGCTGTTGACAAAATTTGAGTTTATATTTATTGCTGAGAAACAGAAAATATTTTAAAGTTTGTCTGCATATTATATCCCAGATGGGCATATGACACAGGTTAGTGGTTACCATTAATATATGCCATGGGCTTTTTTTACATTCCAGAATTATCTTCTTTTCAGAAAACAGACTTACCTCTTTCTCTGCATAGGATCCAAATCTATGTAGCACCTCAGGGACACTTGCTGTGAAACAGGTCTACCATGTGTTACTCTATCTAGCACAATGTCTCTCCACCTCCTCAGTGTAATGGCATGTATTTGTGCTCTGTTGGTGTTTCATCCCTCTCAAAGGGGGTTAACTCTTTAACTAGCTTAAATGAAGGGTTCTAGATATCTTTTATCAGTATGACTAGCTGAACTGTATATTAAAATGTAGATACCTTTAAAGGTATGTGAAGTGTCTTACATTTCAGTATTTTAACTTGATATTGACTTAATACTTGATCATCTTGATCCTGGCTATTTTTAAAAATTATTTGTTAGTTATGACAAGCAGTCTGTTTCAATGACTTACTTTGAACAAGCCCAAAGGAGCCCGATTCCAAAAACCACTGAGAACTCCTCTCACTGAGTATTAGGCAGGCTAATTTTAGTACAGACCCAAAGTAGCTTGTCATATTTGTAAGCTTCAGTAAAATACTAAAGTCAGTCCCCAAAAAGGAGAAGACTTGGTTTTTATAAATCCAGAATTTGCAGTCCTATTCTATATAATCCAGGAGTAACAGAAGTATCTTTCCATGCTAGCTAGCAAGTACATTATTATGTACAGTCCACAATAACGAACAGGCTAACGTAATTCTTAAGTGGTTGTGATTCATTTAAGGAGTTGCATTTGTTAAGATAAATCTGAGTAGTTTGCAGTTTCATAAAGGTGGATGGCTGTGTGTGGGGTGTATCTCAGGAAGACTTAGATTTGCAAAGTAGCAAAGCCAATATAACTTTGTTTTGTTGTCTTTTTTTACTGCTTCTTGAATTGTTTGTTCATGGCCATAGACCTAAAGTTTGTTGGAGAACATATAGTTACACTATACAAAAGATTTTTGCTGAAATTAATATTTTTAAATTGCTGCAAGAGGTTTTAATAGTGCCCATGGTGCTTTGTTTCATGTACCTTTTTCTAGTTCTATTTGTTGAACCCTGACACTTGTTGCAGCAGCATAACATGAATAGCAGGGGCTTAATAGGAGTAAATAAGTAGGAAAAAAATAGAAAGATATATAATATGACAATTTTTGTGATTCTGTTAAGAGTCTTCCAAATTAAGAAAAATTGTACAGTCCCGTACTTGAGGTTATGAACTTGCTTATGGATCATACACACCAATGAGGGCAGACAAATCTGAGCACGTCAATTTCCAGTTTAAGCAAACCATATGGGAGACCATTCCATTCCAGAGATACTGTGTGTATACCTCCATAGTCATGTTATAATCCTTTAATACACTCTAAGACCATTTGGGAACAGGGGAGTGTTTGACATAAGGTGGTCATAAACCGTGTGAAGTTTCAGAGGTCAAATGGTTGAGTAGGATTCAGAGATTCATGGTGTCAGCCCCATGTTGAAAGGCAACCCATGGAAATCTCTCTAATTTCCATGTTGCGCCTGTTTATTACTGCCCCTCTATGTTTATTTCTGTATTTCCTGATGTAATGTCTCTCTGTCTCTACATCACTTGTTCTTCATATGTGAGCATGATCAGAATCTTTCTGTAACTTCTTGACATGTATTACTGTTAAAGTTGTGTTAAATATTCTAGCACTTGTGTTGTAAGTTATTTGGAGTAACTTAGTCATAAGCTATTTGGAGTATCATGCTGAGAGAAGACTTTAGGTTCGTTTTCATATTTGCTAGTAGGTTGTAATTTTAACATGGAAAAAGAGGTTGTATGTTAGGCTGAGGGAGAATGTGGGTTCATGTAAAAACTTCTATCTGTATTGCCTGATGCTTGCTTTGGACTCCCTCTGTATAAGTAGTAACCTAAGGATTTGATGTGGCTTCTCTATGGGGTGGTATTCTTTTTTTAAAAGTATGTGTACACGTGTAAGTAAATATGCTCCCAGATTGTTTGGATTAAATAGTTGAATTGAACTGAATAGTTTGAACTTGCTGTGTGTTCCAAATGGGAGGAAAATCTCAATTCGTGAGAGCGCACATGTGAGGGAGGTCTAGCCACGATTATTGGTGTGTTTCAGGTAGTTGGGTTGCGGTTTGCAGACAAACACAGTTGTAATATTTTAAGAATAGATACTTCTACAAAGCAGAAATACACTATACTTCAAATATGTGAAAGTACTAAAGAGGAAATATTTACTTAAATTATTTACTTTGTAACAGAAAGCGAACAGTGATGTGGGTTTTTTTTAACTACCTCAAACTGGATACTGAAAAAAACCACTTGTAAACTGTGCACATCGGCCTCTTGTTTACCTTGGGAATTTGGTGAAATTATCACACTGCACTTCTGTATTTTTAATATTTTAAAAAGCTGCATAAGAATACGGTTATAAAAACATTGGAATTGGTGTATCTAAAAGGTCAGCTGATAACCAGCAGTGAGGGAAGGTAATGACTGGAGTGCCTTAGCAGGAGTGGCAAGCTCTTAAATCAGATCCGTTGCTGATGGAATAGTAATGTATGATCACAGCATTAGTTGCCTCATGCTATGGGTTCTCAAAAATGAATTTTCATTCTCTATCACTTCGTTTGCAGCTTTCAGAAACTGCTTTTTCATTGAACTGTATGACTGATTTTCATGATTGAATATGTACTTGTTATTCTAGAAGCATCTTACAGTGAATCATAGCCGATCTACAAAATAAACTGAGACTAGATAATAATCTTAGTTATGAATTCTCTCTGCTAGCAGTGGTATGCATGTGCACATCATCAATGCAGATGATAGACTTTTACTTACTAAGATTGCCAAACGCTTTCCAGTACAGAATGCTACTTCTAACATGACCTTTTATGAAACCCTTAACTTTTCTGGTCTATTACTTGAGTTATATTACTAAAGGAAAAAATATATTTGGAGAAGTAAAAAAGTAGAACTCTGTAAAACTTTAATTTAAAATGGTTTGGTCCTGGTTCTAAAACTTTAGAAATGTCTTATCTGAAAACTTGCAATGAATTAGTGACGTGTGGTATTGTTTTTCTCTTAGCAATTCATTATGGGGTATATGCTTTCTACTACTTTGGATTTTAGGAAATTCGCAGAATCAATTTGTATATACCAGCATTTTCTTCACACTCATATCTGGAGTAGTCATACAGTGTAATTTGGAAGAGGCTGCTAGAGGTCACCCATTTGCCTCTCTCTCTCTTCCATACCAAAGTGGAGAAACTGGGCCTGTAGTCAGAAAGAGATTGAGGATAACTTGGATTAAGATTTTAAGGCTGCGAGGAAAAGAGAGTTTAAACTAGGAGCCAGTACTAGATCAGATAGTAATTTTGAGGGGAACAGAAAAGCAAGGTCCATTGGGAAGATGGAGTATCTGTTCAGAGGAGGTAGATACCATGCGAGGAACTGGTAGTTAAGGTAAAATTTCGACTTCTTTGATAAAAAGGCAGAGACCGTGAACTGAGATGTTATTAAAAATGGCCAAGGAGCCTTTGCGTGGATTTTCTATAAGTGAGGAGGGACTGGGACTCAGGATAATCACGGGGTATAAGAGTAAAGGAATTTATGCAGCCAGACTGGAGGATAAGCACAAAAGATGCTGAAAGGGATTTGGACAGAAAGGGTTAGTCTTGCATATGATGGGAAGACAGAACTTTGTCCTTGAGAACTTAGTTTCCTTTCCAGAGCCTGAATGGAACTTCACCAATCAGATATTATTCTGGAGAATGTGATTTTTCTCCTCGTTTTTCCTACTTGATATTGGTTGAAATGCTGTTGTAAGCTTTTCACTAATGTTAGGAATACTTGACTTTAGCTCTTGTCTCTGATTTGAGGAAGTGCTGATTCTCCTACCTGAAATCAAGGGCAGCTTCCTTTGAACATAAAGTACTTCACATTTTACAGCTCTTTAGGAAATAACACCTGAGGGCTTAGACACACTGTTTTCTTGGCAGATAGCTTCTGTAGCTTCTGCCAGGGTTTACTGCACCCACAGCAAATCATTTGAATGGAGTACTCAAGTGTAGCTGAGTTTGAACTACCTCTAACTAGAGTAGGCAGCTAAATGTTTGATGATGATGATAATTTCAGATTGGGACCTCCAATTCTTTGATACTATTGAATAGCCACAGTCACTAAATATAAAATGAAGACAGCACTATTTTTGAAATTGAGATTTGAAATACATTGAAGCTTGTGGGCTGCAAAGTGCTCTGGTGAGAGCTGCTATAGAGCTTTCTCTTGTGAGCATCCTCTGTTTTCATTAGGACTCTGCTTTGAGGAGTCTGCAGTAAACAATGCACCAGGCTTTACGATGGACCATCAAACAAGTTGCCCACTCGGTGAACAGCATCTGTTTTGTGTACTGAAATGAGGCAATAGCCTATAGAAAAAGTCTTTGATTACGCAGTCACATACTGTCATTATGCCTACATGTAAGGAATCCCGTTCAGGAACACAGAGATGTTATTCTGCCATTTTACAACTTCTGAGTGATTGTTTACATTGCTCAAACCTTGCATGTAGTACTTCATCTAAAATGTGAGAGATTAGCATAACCAGTTGTTCAGATTTTTAAGAGGATAGGGCCTTAAACTGGATTGATTTGACAGAGGACTTCTGAGTCAGGTGTCAGAAATACTGAAAGTCCTTTCCTTCTCCTGGGCTGTGCTGGTGGCCAGGCTTGCCTTGTTTGAACAGGGAATTGTCAACTAAAGCATCACTTCTGAGTGCTCTTTTAGGAAGAGGCAACTTCACATAGCTTTTGCCAGAGGGAATATTGGCAAATACTGGATGTGTAACAGCTATGCAGAAGTCTTTCTTGCTTGGAATACTTCATATGTTCTTGTTCATAAGTTGTTACTGTTAATACAGTTGAAGGATTTGACAGTCACAGACAGAATTCTTGTTGGAAAGCTAGGGTTATTGCCCTTATTTGTGATTTTCTTTTTTTAAAGTTTATAGGGATTAAATTATTTATGGTATTTGACAGTAAACGTTTTTATAGAATCATTGTGTCTGGATCATCTGCTTCTTGTTCTGTGTCCATGACTAATTAGCTTTAAAAAAAGTCATTGAGCTAATATCTTACAGAGAAACCTCTGATGTTAGATTTGATCACCTAATTGCTCTTATAATTGGCATTCATTAGAGCTCTTTCACAAGTCAAGGAAATAGACCTCCTTTGTTTTATTTAGAATGTTGTAAAAACAATTGAACTGGCAGCTGATTCCAGTTTTCTGTTCAGTAAGCAATTTTGAAAGACTGTGGGCTATGCAATTGTCTGATTTGCCTAGGTTATAAAAGTTAAATGTAAAGAGAGAGGAAATTTCAGCATATGGCTCTGTATTAGCAATTACATGCATTAGTGGTTAAGCTGCTGTATTGTGTCTGCTTTATAAATGTTTATATTGCAACTGTCTACTAATAGATGTTTATGACAGCCAGTGTTATGGAGACATAAAGTACAGTGTATGGCAGTGATCATTAGTTATGGTCCAGTAAAAAACTAGCTACATGTATTTTCTAGCATATCCAGTCCTAACCCATACTGATAAGAACATCAGCTATTCCATTGTTCTTTTATAATTAACACAAGGTCATTGTCAACTGGGACCTAAATGTTTCAGTTTTTATATTTGGCATAGTCAAGTTCTAGAACTCCTTAAACATAAGCAAACCTTGAAATAAAATGGTACTGATGCTTACATAAAACTTACCTTATTCGTTCTGAAATATTTTGGAATGTTTTGTGATTGCCCAAGTACATGTATGGATGAAACAGGCAGTCTTTTTGTCTGTTCTGAAAATAGAGGCAGCTCTGTAGTGAAAGGCAGCTTTGAAATGTCACACTGTTGTCAAGAAAATTCATTCACTGATCATTGCCCATAAAAATTAGTGGAAAAATTCTACAGTTATGAATGGTCTCTGGATCTAACTTCTCTAAAAAGGGAAGAATGTGATGTTTGAATTAAGCTATGATGGGTATTTAGACACCCAAATATTTAACTTTTGCCCTATGGCTTCTCTCAAATTCAGAACTTTCTCGTTTGTAGATCAGCTCTGAATAGCACTGCGATTGTGGAATGATCTGTTTTAAGTTGCAGTTACAAAATTGAGCTTGTTTTAAAATCTTTGCCAGTTAGAGACAGTCTTCTGGAATTGTCTGCAATTTTTGTAATTGTAACAATGAATGTCTAATGTGAATCAAAAGAATAAATGAAGTATTTCTGGTGGTATTCATCCTGAAACCAAGGCATGATTAGCAAATAATGAGTTGTCGGTATTATGTCCTTGCATGACTTCACTGGCTGGATCCCAGAAATACTAATTTTTCACAGTGGTGAAAAAGATGAAGGGCTTCTCTCGGATGTCGAGTTCAAGTGTCGAGGTATACAAATTCCTCTGACAAGTCTGAAAAATGACCTGTGGACCTTACCCCAGGTGTGTAAGCCTGTAGGGCAAGGACTGCTGGGCTGTTTTGTGCCCACAAAGTTCAGTTGTGAACAAGCCACTTTTTGCATTGGAAAGCATTTAGTTTCATACGTGTCTGTGAATGTTGATACATTTTTTTTCAATATGGACCTCTTCAGGCCACTGAAAATTGTCTTTTGTGTTTTATTTCTCCACATTTCATATATTCAGAGGAAACACCTCTGCTTATTAAAACCTATTTTTTTTTAATCTGCATTATTTGGGAAAATAGACTGTTAATGCATTTGATGAGATTATTCAACACATTCTTCAGATGGTAAACATATGCAAAGCCCCTATACCAGACATGTTTAAATTGCCCAAAGAAGGCATTTCAGTGATTCGCAGTAACAGCTCTTAAGAGCCTGTTAAATTCTTGGGAGAGTTGTGGTGGATTTGTGTCCTGGGGCACTGGTACCTCACCAAAATTCTTACATGCATTCAATCCTCAGGAGTTAATCAGTCCTTGGCACCGGCAAATTTTTCCTCTGGAGGTTTAAATGCAAAGGATCAGCTGTACTACAAATCATCTTTTGATTCATGTTTGATCAAGATTAAGCTAGATAAATCTGATGTCCAAAGTATTAGTAATATATGCAAGCATGAATTGAAGATTTTGAAGTCACTTTATGAGTTATGGGGAGTTTGATCCAGTGATTGTGGTTTCTGAGCTTTTTGACAGATACCTTTGAGGTGAGATGTGAGACAGGCGGAGAGGAGAGAACAGTTAGACCAGGTTCAGTAATAACTCTTTTTTGGTTTCATCTATATGTACCTGATCATATAAATGCACTTATTAACAGTAACAGGTAATCGGTTATATTGGTTACCTGATGTAGATAGAGTTAATTTATATTTGTTGCTGGATCAGAAACATGACATGAGATTTTAGTGTGCTGTTTACACAGGAGGAAATCTATAAACTTGATAGTCCTTTTGCCATCTGAACGCTTTCTGTTGTCACTTCCAGGCAAATGAAACCATAATAATTGTGGAAAAGAGGAAGCTAATGTTTATCCTAGACCAGTGTGTTTTAAGATTTTTCTAACCAGTACATGTCTTCAGAATTATGTCAACTTTTATTACTAATCCATGATTCCTCGCTGTGATTTTTCTTCTTGGATGTTCATTATCTCACTTACTTATGCTGCTGTTTTATCTGTTCCTTCACTTGTATTTCAATGCTCTACTGGGCAGTTGTCAGTGCTTTAGATGACATGTCTATTAAGAGTGACGTTGTAATTAGTGCTTTGAGGGAGAACTGAAATCTAGCTATTTTTCTGTGGCAGTTTCTTTGGAAAGTGTAGTGCTTAAAAACTTACAGTTTTGAACTTCTATTCTACTTTTTCAGTTTGTTTCATTTCCATTCAAGTTGTTGCACACTGGTGTAAGGAGCCAGTATCAGTGGCCTGGTCAGATGCAGTTTGAAATTAGCAGGACTCTGTGGTTAAGATCTGCTGTATGATTTGGGTTACTGGTTTAAATTCAGGCTGTGATACAGGGGTTTGGGGAGGGGAAATCCTTTTCAGAGCTTGACAAGCACTTTATGTGCTGAAGGTACGCAAGTAGGTAAGAATGTACTTACTCATGGTGAAGACATAGCAAGAGTTAGCCATGAAATAAAGTACCATGATATTTTTGTTTGATTAGCTGACTTTCTTACAAACCTCTTTAATCATTCCCTCTCAAGTTTAAATGGATTTTAATCTGTATGGTTTATATTGTAAGAACATAGTTGCATTTCAGATATGATGCTGGTGATTAAATAAAGGAGTGTGGAGTGGGAGGACATGTGTGTTCATGAGCAATGTTAAAACAGCATGGGCTGTGCTGTCAGAGTCTGAGTGTGGAGTTACACTGTGTGACAAATGATGCTCTGGCATATGTAAAGTATCATAGCTGATGCTGAAGTTTCTCGATAAAAACATTTCTGAGAAATAAGGCAAAAATAGCGAGGTACTCTGATCATATGCCACAAATTGTAAGTTTTGGCCTCTTAGCTTAATGGAAGTCTTGTGTAAACAGGAGTTGCTGGTATTGCGCAAGTGGTTTTGAGTTTGTTCGGGTTTTGTTGTTTTTTTTTTTTAGTATAAAGCTAATTCTTGTCTATAAAGAGATGGTGTTTCAAGGTAGCATGCAGTGTGTCTTCAGCCCTTGCTCTGGCATTCTCTAGCATCAGATTAAGTTGGTCTATTGCATAAATTGGGAGACATAAAAAAAACCCCAGAAATACGAGTTCTGCAGAATGAACAGTGTATTGAAAGTCTTACGAACTTCAGATCAGGCTCCTAAAGATACATATCAGCTGTGATTGTTAGTGACAGAGAAATATAAATGGGCCCTTTCTGCTTGCGCTTGTCACATGAGACAGTCAGCCTTTGTGTAAGAGTCTGTATGAACTTCACTTATTTGTCAATTATTTTCTTTTGCCTTTCTGCCCAAATTTTAATACTTGCATTATGAAAATTGTTAGATTGGTTTAGTTACAGTAAGTACTCTTCCAGTGTCTTGTTTATTGGGAAAGAAGAGAGGGGATGAGTAGAAAACTGTTGTTTATATCTATATTCCCTTATTACTCTCATCAGCATGCCAAATATCTAATGAAAAACTGCCTTGTGGATTGTTTGTTTATTTATTTATTGAACAAAGCCTGGTCTGCTGATGTGATCTTATGGTTCCATAGTGCTAGACTAATATACTATAAGTGGCATTAATCTGAAGCTCTGTCTTGGTGTCTTTAACACCGTGTGTGGAATTAATGTAAGGTTTTGTTTGCTTCACCTCTTCCTTTCTGTCTTTAGTATTAATTTACACAGTAATACTGGATGCTTATTATGTTCAAACTGGAGAGGAAAAAACCTGTTACTTAATGGTATAATAAAGGGAAACTTTTTTATTTTCATTTTTTATTTTTACATGTTTGTGGTAGCATTTGTCTAAGGTAAGAAGCAAAAATAGTGGAGCCAGTATGGAACAAAAAAGGAAATAATTTTCCTGTCCCTGCTACAGATCCAGATGCTTTTACCATAAGAGAAGCCTTCACTGTACCAGATTTAGTTTTACATGAGTTATGTTCATCCTTTGGGATATCTTGATGTACTATAGCATGCTTAAAGACAAGGTGATAAATGTCTGACTAGCTTAATAAATGCAATCACCTGATGATTTTTTTTATTGTACAAAACTCAGGAGTAGGCAATATTCCTTGACACAATGAGCATATGAGTGTTGGTACACCCGTGTTTGGAACCTAATATCCCTTTACATGTTACTGTATATTCTTCCTTTAGATTTAGGGAAGATCTAGTTTGGTTTTCACAAAGGAAAGACACAATTCTACTAACCCATGTACTGAAGTCATTAGCTAACAGCCTCCATTAGCATAACATGCGAAATGCAGAACAAATGCAGGAAAAGCAAGACTGATTTAGCCTTGAATTTTCTGCTGTGGCCATATTACCATGATAGAAGGGTTCATTTGGTAGACCTGCCAGGCAACTGGAGACTCAAATCGTTAAAGAATAAATTCTCAGTTCTAATCTTTTTGGGGGAAAAAAGAAAAAAGAAAAAAAAGAACCTTTGGAACCAAGGTAGTAATTAGTCTCAAGCAGCATCGATTAGCCCCACTTACAGTGGAATTTAATTATTTGGAAGCAATTAAATTAACATAGACTGAGTCTGCTGAGCTTGAGGGAGGGCTGAGAATAGGGTTTTGTGTCAAAATTCAGTAGTTAATGCACTCTCTCTGATTTTGGATAACTTAACTTTATAATTTAACATAACTTTCATCTTGCAACTTGTCATCAATTCAAAGACAACTGGTTTTCTGTAAAATAAATAGCCCTTGTTTGTAGAAGGAGGGGAAGCACTTGGTGCATACCAGTTGATCTGTCACTATGCTTCAAGGAGGAAAGACACAAGACCACGACTGGTGTAGCCAAAGAAGTGTCAGGAAGGCACCTAGCAAGAAAATGTCCACTTTCTGTTGGAGCTGCTGGACTGTTTTGTTTTTAATAAAGGATGGGAATAGAGGAACCAAAGACTTAGTGGTCTGGTACTACCATACTTTCTGCAGTAGAAAAGAGAGGACAATATTGTTCAAAAAGTGGTGCTTGTTGTAGACAAGGTGAAGGTTGGGATCAAATCTTCAGCAGAGGACTTTGGCGAGAAAGAGCCAGTCCAATGCTGTCTGTTTGCCCTGGCTGCAACTTTTTGGTGATGTCTGCACCTGCTGTTTAGGGAAAGGTTCTCTAGAACAGCTGCATACGAGTTCTTCAGTGCCTCAAGCTCTTCCTACATGTGTAAGTAAAATATTAGCAGTGGCTGCTGCTGCAGCTGCTATAGGCGTAGGGCTGCTGGACAGAGTGGGGTGTTTCCTTTCTGATTTATCAGTGAGGAGGGGAGGCTGAAGGACCATGTTAGGATATGTGCCAGCTGATTCCTTGTCCATGTCTGACATCCAGATGAGAAATGGGATGCTGAAAACACCTTGTTTTGGGGATGAGGGGGCATTAAGTGTAGTCCCTTCCTCCCTCAAAAAAACCCAACCCCAGTGCTGCTGTAGTTGTTTTTGGCTATTTGACTGTGTAGTATAGTGTATTGTATCTCTAGTGGTTGCGTTAGGTTTCAAGGCACGTTGTTGTGTCGAGGCCTCAAGGCTCCCTCGAACACGTGGGATTTCTCTGTTTTCTGCTGGCAGTAGGTTTGCATTTGGCAGTAAAGAGTAATAACATTTTAAGATGTAGTCAGTTGTGTCTGTGGAATGTGGTTTGGGCATATATTTTAAAAGGAGGAACACAAGTTCAGATGTATGCATTTCCAGTGATAGACTATTTTAAAAAAAAATTTTCAATTCATGGATAATCTTTTCAAATTTCTCTTGCTGTGTTCTTACTAAGCAGGTTGATGGTGTGTGTCTCTCAGACATCCAGATTCTAGCACAACAGCAAATGGACCCAAAGAGATCTGGTCATCCTTAACTTACTATGAAGCCCTTTGCATGGTGGTGGCTACAAGAATTAAGTTGGAATGTAAAGGGAGTGTGAGAAGAACCAAGCCCAGCTGGTTGTGTTTCTTTTCAGAAAGTGACTGCACTGTTTTGAACACAGACCACAAACAGGGAAGAGCTGACTGTAATCTTCCTCCTTAGCCTCTTACATGTAGAGTTAGAGAAGGCAATAAAGGCTCTTCCAAATGTTCCTCATTTTCGGTGCTGAATTTGGACAATGAGCTGGTAAATCCAATGACCTCTCTCTCTTATTCTCCGTTTTCCTTGGAGAGGAAGAAGGAGGGGAAGGATCTAGCATCCTTGGGATGCATCTTGGTTTTAATGCCTGTTGATTGTGGTGCGGAATCCTGCTGTGTTTGTGGTTTGTTTTGTAGCAGCATCCTACAGCAGTATGAACTCTGCTCGCAGGACACTGTAGGTGAAGGTTTAACCTGACAGATCCTTCTGCAGGGTCTGTGGGAAGTAATGGGTAGACAAAGGCCACATTTGCAGGCATTTTCGTTTTGTTTTCTAGTTGCAAATAAATCTTCTCCACAATTTATTCATTGTACTGTGAATGAAAAAGCGGATGTTTTGATTTGAAAAGGGAATCTTATTTATAATTCTTGAGTATAAACAAACTGCGGGGAGGAAGCCTTATTGGAAACCAAAACAGCCTCATTAGACAATCTTGTACGACTAAGTCCTGGAACAGCAAGTAACAACCCTTTTGGTGTTTTGTGTAAGTGACAAGTGTGTGTGTACGTCTATTTTTAGAAGGGCTTCCAAAGGGCAGCCTGCTGTGTGTGGGTTTGTTTATGGTTCTGTGTTATGCAAAATGTGGTGTATTCCCAGCTCAACTCTCCTCCTGTTTTCAGTTCACAGACTGCCTTTATCTGCCCCCTGTGAACTACTGACTGGTGCAGGGAGTGGGAGGCTGGTAAGTGATAGAGCTGTCTTACCGCCTCAGTTTCCTTATAAATGGCATCATTCCGACTTCAGAAAGAGCGAGATGCAGAGCTAGGGTTTGCTTTTCCCCAGGGTGACGTGGGTGTGACTGATGGAACAGAGCCAGAAGAATTTGGCAAAGTAGCCAACTGTAAAGGGAATAATCTGTTTCTTCTGATGATGGATGGCACTTAGAAGGCAGCTGAGCTTGAAAGCCATTTTCATGCTAAGATTGTGATGTGCAGGTCAGCCATTGAGCAAATGCAAGCCTTCGAAGTGCAAGTTAATAGCTTGCCAGGTTATGCCTGACAAGCAGCAAGTGATTCAGTTTTAGTACCTGGGAATGTATCTGGGTTGATCGGTTTGAGGGTTGGGTTTTTTTTTTGGTGTGGATCGTAACATCTAGTAATTTTAGTATTTTTCTAATTGCATGATGACTTTTTTCTAAGTTCAGAAATACCTTAAACAAGACTCAGTTAATAAGGAAATATATTTTTGTTCCTAAATAGAGTAAATTGCTTTAATACCTAAAGTGATTCTATTTGACTGCTGCACATGTTATTAAGAATATAGGATAAAAAACATATTTCAGCTGATTACCACAGCCGAGCAGGTGTTAAAACATTGGCTTCTCATTTTTCTGTGGAGCAAACTGACAGCTAGGTGGGACAGAGCGTCTTTGTGTCTTACTTTCGAAGAAATGGTCATGGAATAGTGATGATGAGATTTGACAGGAAAATCCATAGTGCAGTAAAGCTACATTGATATAAGATAACATACTGTTAGAGACACTTCTTATCTAATTTCACGGGCAAGAATCTTAGCTTTTAGAGAGCTTATGTTGTCATATTTACCTCTGATTTGGTAAAAGAATACTGTCTGGAATACTGCTTGAGAAAAGGCTTCCTGGCAAATATCTAAATACCTCATTTACCCTGTGAGTTTCAGAGCTGTCTCTACGAGAGATCTAAACTTTGAACAGCTGCTTTTATTTGGAGTTTGAGAAGTAAGATGAATGAAGAGTTATTTTTTTTTTCTATTGTATATCCAATAAATGATGAAGTGTGTATAAACAAGAATGTCCAAAACCATTATAAAATTTGGATTTTTCTGCTGGGAGATAAACCTTTGAGACTCGGTCAGTAGCACATGTTACCTACTGCTCCGTGAATACAGGAAATTCTAATTTTTGAACTGCTTGGGATAACGTTAAGCACTGTACTTGGTTCCGCTCAAAGGATTAGGTTTTGATAACTCTTCTCCCTGTGACAATGTAATGTATTATTCAAAACATACTGACTCCACAAATAGATTGTATTCTTTAAGCAGCAGCATCTAGCATCTTGACAATATGTGTTTATTTTAGTGTGTCTGAAACTCCTGTGTTTACCAGTTATCATATTTTGCCACTTGATTCGTTAATCACAAAGTTGGAGTTTGGTTTTACAAGCATGTATCGACACAACAATTATGAATGCAACTTTTTCATCTTTATTGTAATAAAGTTTTAATCAATATTTTAAAAAATATTTTTCGTGACACAGAAGTGTGTTTATATCTTGATACATGTATGCACTCTGCAATTTTCTTAAGAATGTTTCAGGTTAGCAGTGGGCCTTAATTAGCAGTTGGCATTCAGGTGAAGTAGAAACCTAAACTTTTTAGACTTCCATACCAGCGAGGAACGTCCATTGTATTCTTGTAGAATGAATTCATATTACAGTTTTGGTTCAATAAAAACAGAATATAGAATCATAGAATGGTTGAAGTTGGAAGGGACCTTAAAGATCACCTAGTTCCAACCCCCCTGCCATGGGCAGGGACACCTCCCACTAGACCAGGTTGCTCAAAGCCCCATCCAGCCTGGGTATGGGGCATCCACAGCTTCTCTGGGCAATCTGTTCCAGGGTCTCACCACCCTCACAGTAAAGAATTTCTTCCTAACATCTAATCTAAGTCTCCCCTCTTTCAGTTTAAAACCGTTAGCCCTCGTCCTATCACTACGCTCCCTGACAAAGGGTCCCTCCCAAATGTGGTGCTTACTAGTTAGCAAGAATCTGTTTCAAATTCTTCATTCTACTTTTTATGTGGTATCAGGCAGTTCCCAAAGTCCCAACTGGAGTTAAGTACCTCTGTGATTCTGGGAAGTAGTGTTTTTCTGGATCTTAATTCTGAATTTACAAAATGTGTTCCTGCTTGTCTTTTTACCATATGTGGATGTTATGAGGACAACTAAGAAAATGTTGCAAGGTATTTGTATCCTGTGGTACTTGTGATCTTATAAAATCACGTGATAAGACTAGAGGGTCTGCATACGGAAGCAGGATTTTTTTTTCCTCAGATATTTATGCTTAGAAGAAGTTGGAGAACTGTGACTTACATCACTTATCCTCAAAGGGCCTATTTAACTTAATGCCAGATACGGTTTAAGTGTTGACTGAATAGTTATTCAGAACATCCAGTTAGGGACTGAATATGCTGGTGTGATTTAATTGAATTAATGCTATAAACTATGTCCCCCAAATCAGGGGACTGGCAACCTTATTTATTGGGACCTTGGGTGTTCTTATCAGTAGAAATATGTTGATTATATGGACACATCAGACATTAAAAAAAAAACAACTAAATAACTGATCTCTGTAGGAGAGATCAGAAAGAAAATGTGGGTATGAATACCTCGTGTGTACATCTGGTATGCCTGTGATGGGAAGTTATCAACTATGGGAACTTTAGTTGATTTATGGGGAATAAACTGTTGAACACACGCTAGGTTACTTACAACATGGATGTCAGTCTCAGAATATAGAGATAATGAATATATTCCTGTTTGAAATGCAAAATATTGTGTTCTCTCTTAAAATTTTTGAAAATAGACATCTGAAATGTGTTTACCCAGTTCAGGAGTACTCTTGGCAAAACCTTTTTTCTTTCTTTCTGCATATGAAAGAAAGGAATAGTGATATTATCTAGTTTTAAGCAAGAGCTAGAGCAACAGATGGATGATGTTATATGTAATTTCTGCTTGATTCAAGCTTACAATATTCATTAGAAATTATCAGTTTTTTTAGAGAGATAACAAACCCAGTACAAGGAGAAAGGAATATGGAATGTTTCTACTGCATTTTCATAATTATACCTTTCGGTAAATTGATGCTCCAGACTTTGACTGACTTTGTGCTAATATTGTGATACATTTTCTTATCAGACAGTTAATGCAAAACTTTATTACCTGAGGAAGCAATAAAGTGGAATAAGGCATGTAGTTTCCTACCAATAGTGCACTTGGCATTGCCATACCATTATTTAGTGTGATTTTGTTTACTAATGCTTCCCTGTTTTTATAAATTTAAAAGGATGCTGGCTACCGACTTCTGCCAAGTAGTGACTTAGCCAAATACTAGCTAAGGATTGTGAAAATAATTGTTTCATTTTGCATTTGTTTGTATCTGATGCTTTCTGCAGATGTTTAATGTGGTTTCAGATATTAGATATGAATCAAGTAAGAAACTATACAAGCATGAATATTGCTTGGAAATAGTCTTAATTTTTCTTCTGCAGTGCCTCAGTATGGCTGGCATTTTCCTCTGTATGCCTGCATTCTGAATTTGCCAGTCCCAAGCCATTTTTCCTGCAAGTTCTAAAAGTGTTTTTCATGGTCAAGCCCCTGGTTTTTTTTTGTCAGCCTTAGTTGTGAATCTTCCTGGAAAGTTATGAGGCAGGAATAGGATGGCTTTTAACAAATGTATTTTCTGAGACTTTGAAAAGCTCATGCCTACTTGCAGACAGTGGCATAGGCAATTGCTCATATTGCGCCTCTTGTGGAAGAGGGACATGTGTCCTGCTGTGCAGTAAGGCGTATGGGAAAAACATACTAACTAGTAGCAGAAGAGGGGAGAGAGTTTCTCTTAACAGGCATGTCCACTTCTATCTACTTCTATGGAAAAAAGTTAATCTCTAACAGAGTTCACATGAATGGAAAGCTCTAAGTTAGCATGCTTACGGTGAAGCAGCAGCTTATTTATAATAAATTACTTTGTGAGATCTCAGTAACGACAAAAAAAAATTAAGCTAGACTGTCATTATTACTTTGTGTTGGAGTAGTATAATCTAATAGCTATCTTGAGAGGGGCAAAAAAAGAAAGTTTTTATTGAGCAAAGTATTTGTCTATATCATAAAGAGACTTTGGGTTTCTTCAAATCAAAATATTTGGCACTAACCAAAGTACTTCATTGCACAGAACCTTTCAGAGGTATAAGCTGTTTGGAGTTGGAGACGACCTTACTTTCCCCGTGTTGGATATTCTGTAGTCAGTTGACAATATCTTAATGAGTATTCTTGGTTATGCCCATGAAGTAGCTCATTATTGTTTAATTCTGGAAGATTACTGTTCCTGGGTTGTGTGTGGTATGGGTTTTTTTTGTTGTTGTTTTTTGTTAAATGCTAAGAACATGCTTGGTGTTATAGTAATTTTTTAAAAGCTGTGTCGTCTTTGCTATGCTTTCTACAGTCACCTGATCATGTCATAGCTGTAGGTAGATACAAATGACAAGTCATTCAATTTGTTAGACTGCCTGCTAGTTTTTCTTTTCATTGCTGTTAATGCAGTAAAGCACTTTGTAGTGGTAGCAGTGGCTGAAAATCTATTAGATGGCTGAGGGGGTAGGCAAGATTTTGGCAAAAGGAGCCTGAAATTAATGATGATTCCCATAGAGTATCTACATAAGGTGCTAACCATGGAGAGATTTCCTTCTGCTGATGTTTTCAACCACCTGAAATAAGGAGTGCTAATTCTAGATCAGCTGGACCCTTAATAAAAGGACTGCATGCAGTGTTCAGCCTGGCAGAGAGCTTTGTGAGAAAACTAGTGGGTAGGATGGATTCAAAGTCAAGGAGAGCTTGGTAAAGTTGTAGACAGACCCCCGTGGCCAGCTTTACTGGACTGGCCTACAGCAAAGGAGTGGTGGACAGCTTGGAATATTGTATGGGGCAAATGTATCCCAGGTAGCAAAGGTGCAGACTTCTGCAAGACAAGATTACAGAAGGCTACTACTATTCAGCATATTGACCTTGATCACAAAATCACAAAGATGCCTGAAACCATTTTGATAAGGACAAAGGAAAAAGAAGTAGCTCATTTTGTTTTCTTTCCCAGTGTATAAAGAAGAATCAGAAGAAGCTAGAAAATTATATTTGTCTTCCAAATGACCATGCTAACTTGGTATCTACATTATATTTTTAAATATACTGTTATATTGTCTGGGTTTTGACCACACCTAGAAGAAATACCACTTAGTGCTGCTTATCGTAGATCTTTCCTCATGTAGTAGTAGAAATAATAGCAGGAACCTGAAAAAAATCTATTTGTTTTACTGGTGGTCTCTTGTCAGGGTAACTACTAAATAACTGTTATTCTAACTTCAGTAGCTAAGGTCGCTTAAATTTGTCACTTGAGTCTCCCAAACTTGCCTTCCCTTTCACAGGTAAAATTGTTTTATTTCACTGCTGGAGATGCTGAGCCTTCATGGAAATAAAAGGTGGGATTTGCTTTTTATTTTTTGTGAGGACAATACTTAGAATTGTAATTTCAAGAGTACATTTTACTCAAATTTGTAGACATGACTTGTCATGGAATTCTGTGTCCAAGCATGGCTTGCCCAATGTGCAGTGTTCTTAGAAATTCCCTGCTTCAGGTGAGTTCCTCTCTTTCTCAAGGCCGTGTACTCAGCATAATTAAAGAACTCCATGCATTATGAAACAAAATTCTAGGATTGTTAACAACAACAAAAAAGTAATAGGCTGCTATTCCAGTTTGGCATCTCTTTCGGAATTTCTTTACAGGCTAAATGTTTAGGCGGAAGGTCTGTGCTTGTGTGGTTAGAATTGCCGCGGGGTAAACTGGAGCTGAAAATTGATTGGGTGTTAATACAAAGTAGAACAGCTCTATGGGAATCGGTTATTTAGAAGCTCCCTGTATCAGCAATTATTTTGACTCATCAGTTATTCTTCCCCTTGGTATACACTAAGACTTTAGTAACAACCATGGAATAGCTCTTCTGAGACTTTTACAGTCTGAGAAACATCTTGCTTCCAGACCCCTTAGCTTTTATCTCTTCCGAGACTGCTCTGAAAAAGATCAGGGAATAGCGGGAGGAGAGGTGAAGCAGTGGAGCGCTGCTACAGCCATAAAGGCTTAGTGAACTTTCATACCTCTCTAGCATTAGCAATATTCCTCTGTTGTTAAAAGTAAGCAGCAGTCTGAAGTTTGCAGTCACAGTATGTTTGTTTCCATTTTTGTAAAAGGTACGTGCATCTTCTGTGATTTGCTTGAATGAAGTTTATTACGGTCCAATATTGTCAAGGTGAAATGAATCCTGGCAGCTGCTTCTATGAGGGAGTTTTTATTTGAGGTCTCCTAGAGGTGGCCTGTGTTTCATGTTGTTTAGTTGCAAGATCTTTGTGTTCTGCCAAAAAAAATGTGAAGTATATATTCCAAAGTGTTTCTTCTGTTTTTTAAGCAGAGAAGGGGTAATGATTTTATGGTATAATGGAATGGCAGATTATCTTGATGGTAATTTTCTGGTATGCTGGGTACTGCAGCCAGTTTGTTTCTGATGTGTATGTTATGGCTTATTTGACAACGCTGGAAGCCAGGGAATTGGAATTACATTTAATGCACTGCCTGTTTCTCTCAAAATACAGTTTCTGTTTCTGTCAACCTTATGTAAGAGGTGTTAAACGAAACAGGTGAGCTACACAGATGGTACCCCTGACTGTGCTGACATTCAGAAGATACATGTTCCTGCTTCAGAAGTCTCAGCTGGGCCAGCTACTTCTTAAACTGTATATGTGAGCTTTTTTGTTTTGTGTAATGTCCTCCAGATGCTACTGGAACTTCTTCAGGCCCATATAGGTGACTGTGAGATACTCTGATGTGTCTGGTTGTATTAGCGTTTATCGGAATTACAGTTTTGAGGTCTTACCAGTCACTGACGTCTGAAATAATGGATCTCTCCAAAGGATGCCTTCTGTGACACCTGTGAGTCTGGATGGTGTATGCATTGTTTAGCGAGTGTATGCATTATTAGCGAGTGATGGTGAATAATATAGCACTGATAGAGATAATAAGCTGAAACATTAATGGAGTAGGTGATTTTTACTTTGTCTATATCTTAATTAAGTTTCATTCTAAAATACATCCATGACCATTATGTCTGCTTGGAGACAAAGTTGTTGAGAAACAGGGTGATTGTTGAAAAGATCCATAAAAATGAGCGAAAGATTGGCAGTTAGAGACTTAATACTTATCAGAAACAGAAATGAGAAATGCTTTTGCTATATTGGAAAACAGCAGGTAGTAATGCACGCGTTCATTTGGAGGGAGACGCGTAACAGGAATCAATCACTAAACCAGATGCCGGATAACTCACTTCGGAGGTAAAGCATATGTTTTTTGACAATGAAGATGATTAATCTTTTGAACAAACTACCACTTGGGAACAACGCTGTAGCCATCCTTTGAAATGTTTAAATTGAAACTGGAAGGTTTTGTTTTAGCTTTTTGGAGGTGGAAATCTTTACTAGATGAAATTTAATGGCCTATGACGGGTAAAACAGGTAATTTTGGTCCTTAAATTTAAGAAGGCTCTTGTTGCCTAGCTTTGCATTCTGATATGTTGTTGGCTGCTGGATATGGAACAGTCTGCTTTGCTTACTGTTTTTTTGCTAAAATGTGATGTGATCGTAGGGCCCAGATATAAGGTCCCAAAGCATTTTTTTAACTGCTCACCTATTGGCGTTGCAGAAGCTTCTGCATCTTAGTGTATATCTTTAATAGGTAGCTTCTCTTTGATTTGTGCTTGTCTTGTCATATTGTTCAAAACTGTGTTTGTATTTGAGAAAAGAGACAGAATAGTGACAGGTACAGGTTCACTTTATTCTTTCTCTTAGTGTAATAAGCCGTATTACAAGAAAGGTTTGGTCTTGAATTTACTGGTATTTTAACTTTTTATTATTTATGGTTCCAGGCTGTACTCGGGAATATTTTGGTGTCTTCACCAATACATTGGGATGAAGCTCTAGTAGAGTGCTCTGTAGCATTGTTTTCTTAGTATGGTGGGCTCTTCTCATTCTTGTGGGGTTGAAAATACAACTGTTCTTTACTCAGGACCTAGGAAATCCAAGGATGGAACATTTTACTCATCATTTTTTGCATAGTGGGTCCATTTTATTCCCCACTGTGTGTATGTTATTGTAGTAAAACGTTGATCTAAAAATTCTGAAGTGGTGTTGTTTAAATTAGCATGGTTTAGCTTTAACAGCAGAATTGGCAAGGTAGGCATGGTAGCTGTGATCAGGTCCCCTTTTGGTTGTTGCCTTTCCTTGAGGTAAAATTACCCTTGTGATAATACTGAATTGTCCTTGAAAGACTGTTTCCGTTTTACTTTCTGTTGTATGCTTGCATTCCTTTTTAAGAGTGTGTGGATCAGAGATACCAACTGGAAGAAGGGAGGCATCTTCTTTCCTTGGGGCAAATGAGTATGCTTATGGGAGAGGATTTTCCAGAGAGTGTGACACCTGCCAAGTGCTGCAGAAAGTCACAGCTTGCATGAAGTGTCAGAAGCTGCAGTGAGAAGCAGAGAGCGCTATGGCAAGTACTCTGTAAGGACTAGAAGTGACTAAGCTAGTTTACAGGCTCACAAACCTACTGACTTTGCTCAAGCTGAGCCCAGAAGGAGGATTCATTGGTGGGGAACCAGCAGGGAGGGGAAAAGCTCTGTCTTCTGTTGGACCAATGACGCTGAGTTTTCTTTTCTCAACTGATCTGTTGTGACAGATGTTTTGATAAGATTTGTCTTTTCAGTTTGAAAAAACCCTGGATTGGTTTTGGCAGCTTGTAGGACAAATTCACTGGATGAATTTAGCTCTGTCTCAGGCCAGCTTGGAGTCCTAGAAGAGCATCATATATCAGTGAAGTAGGAGCAGTGGACTTCAGTATTAGATGACTTGGACAGCAAAGGTTGTAATTGCTGTGGAATATACCTATGGCAGGAGTTAGAAGTAATTTTAAGAATGGCTGTGTGGAATCAGGTTAATACCCTGTTTTCGTGCTGTCCTGTTTGTATACTAATTTTCTTACTTATCATTTATTGGGGAAGAGTATAAGAACAAAATAGCACACGGAGACACTTTCTTAGTGATTTGTAAATGAATAACAATTAGGATCGAAGATGATTTATTTTCTTAGGGGAATTTAATGGACATTTTACCGCCATAGGTTTGTCCAGATATGTTTTGAATACTTGAAAGTTTAGAGCATGCAAAAAGCATAAGCTCCTATCAGTGTCCAAGTTAGAAACTCTTGTGTATTCCTGTTAAATCATTGTTGTGGGGCAGGAGAAGAAGCTGAGAAATCTCCTGAGTTACATGCATAGTTAAATGCTGTGTTGCTTCCAGAAAATGAGAGGCTGATGTAGGAATGCTTTTGAAGGAACTTCTCAAAAGGAAATTGAGCACAATAAAGTAAACTGAATGTCATTCCACTGGATAGGAAATGTAGTGAATAACTGAATTGTGAGACGAGAGGTATTGTAGTAGCTGTTCAGTTTTTAATGAAAAATCAAAGCAGTGATGTATTTTTTTCCCAGTTCTGTGCACCTTAAAAAATGAACAGTTGTACTTAATTTTGTAAAATATATACCATGTCTTTGTTACTGAATACTGTGGGAGGCATGCAACATCTTATAGAACTGGCTCATGAACTTTGTGGTTGTGGTTTTTTGAAAAAAATGATTGCTAGAAATCATTAGTCTCTCATATATAAATATAAGTTTGAACTATACCTCTCTGAATTCAGAGGCTTTGCTTATATGAACTCGGGAAGGTTGTACCTCACGTGGCTTTTGGAATATTAGAATTATATCCAAGATGTACAATTTGGCTTGCTCTTTTCAGTAAATTTAGTCATCCTACAAATGAAGCCCCAAAAATTCTACCACTGTAAAAAGATGGAGTATATGTGTTCCAGGAGAAAGTATAAAACTTATATTTTCTCGTTTGTACGGGGAGATTTTTGCAAAAATGAGGGAGGAGGGAAATGGGCTTGTGGCATAGTGTCGGAAATTGTTTGATATGTGAGCAAGGATATCTAAAAGTCTTAGCAAGTATCTTACAAAAAAAGGAAGGTTTGAATAGAATTTATAGCAAATGCCAAGTTAGACATTGTGCTGCTGGCAAGTATCCATAAAGAAGGCAAAAAAATATTTAGGAAGTGTGTGTTATTGATCTGTCTTTCACAGTTGATGTAGTAGCTGTGGGGGAAGAGGGCGTTGGGTAATATAGGCAATATGCGAAATGAGCTAACTAAAAGTCCCTTGATTTTAGAAATCTTGCTCAGAATGATTGTACTGAAAGAGACAACTTCATGTATAATACAGGAAGAATGCCTTCAGAAGCTTACCATGCAGAATTTTTTATGCTGTAATTCCAGCTTTTCCAGTACAAGTCATTGCCTGTTTTAACTGTTATCACTTATGTGAGTTGAATTTTCACAGTGGCAGTTGTGACATCTGTCTGTCCTTTTATATTATTACAAAGTTGATGTTTCTTGCAGTAAATCTGCAATTCACAGTTTGCTTTGTGGATAAAAACAAACAATATTATTCTTTAGTGTCGTTATTTGTAGTAGTGGTATAGATTTCATACACAAGGGTGTCGTGGGGATTCTGATCTGTTTACAAGCCTGGTTGTAGAAAATCATTTTCACACATAGTCAGCAATTGGTAAAGCTGTCATGATTTAATTCTACAGAATAAAGATAACTTTGTAGTGATTATCAACATGTATATCTTCATCACTTAAAGTTTTTTGTTAATAATCACACTGGTAGTTAAACAACAATTTCTAGGGCTTCAGTGCATTAGAGGTCTGATTCAAGTTATACTTAACTAGAGGGAAAGGCTCCTATCAGCTTCTCCCCATGCCCCAGCTACCTGTCAGGGGAGCTTAAGTATTAATCAGGGGTTTTAGTGACTTTGGATGACATGCAAGGCATTTCTCATGTAGGAAAACTGATAACCTGCAGAGCCTTTGATGTAAGCTGGCAAGAGGTTTTTATGTCTCATTCCACCTTACTGTGATAAATCAAAGAGTCTTCTTTTTGTTCACCCAACGGTCTTGCTTAGGGTTAGTACTCTGTTAGGAGTTCCGGAGCAAGTGATGAAAAACTTTAACTGTTGTCTTGGTAATGAGGGGCTTGGGTATGGGTATGTGCATGCTCTTGAGTTTTAAGACCTGCAGTTAGTGTTTTATTATGGAAAATATTCAGGTGAAATGAGGGTGGGGTATCTTTCCTTTATTTAGCATCCCATATTGGTATCATTAATGTCTAGATCAACTCTTGTAGTTCTTGCAGTTCTTTCTCTGCTGGACTAGCCTCTTCCCTACTGAGGGAAGTTTGACTTAATAGCCAGTAAAATAGGCAAAATAAGTGCAAAATCTACTATGAAACTCTGAAGTTTACTTGACCAAAGACTTAACTGTTACAGAATGTTGATTCCATATTTTGTGAGTCTCTACTAAGTATCTCATATCCTGGATTTTTCTGAGTGTATGTATTTTAGTGTTTTTCCAGTTGGGCTACATTTCTCTTGGCTTTGACTGTATGGTCATTACTATGCCTTAAAAGGAGGTCAGCTGCATGTTTGCAGGTAAATACTGGTTTTAGTAAACTAGTAGTCTAGGCCTCTATGAAGAAATATCTGTTTACGGTTGGACTGTGCAAATACATATAATCTCTTGATAATATATTTTAAAATGCTATCCATGCTTTCTGTCTATATGACAAGAATGAATTATGGTTTTATACCTGGCTGTTTTAAAAAGTAGATAATTGCTTTCTCCACTGAAGATTTAGGTTGCTTCTAATCTGAAACGGAAAAATACAGAGATCAGGTGGTTTTTTAAAAGTGAGTATTTCCTAGGGAAGTAAATACAGCCAGAGAAGGCAGAACTCAGATCAGATGGAATTGCTGCAGATGTTGGCGCGAGCTTGCATTGGGTCAGGAGTTGGGTCCTTGTTATCCCCTTGGAGCTGGGCTTGTATGGGGCTTCACTGTGTCTAGGTCTGGTGGCTGTATCAGTCACGTCACCAGCATTCCCACCCTGTTCTGTGGAAACCCTCAGAAGTGATTGTACTTGGTGCGGTTAGTAGAGCTGGATCTTGGGGATTAAAATTAATGTCTGAATAGAGGAGCTCTATCTGCTACTGATTTGTAGTATTTTACTTTGAGTGTATATATGCTTTATAGAATACCCAAACCGCAAGATGTTTTTTTTTCCCACTTGACAGTTGTGCTCTTGATCGTTACATGTACATACAGGTTGTCCAGACATAACTTGTTATTATAAAATATTAGTATTTGTGAAAGTGAATACAGTATTGTGTCTTAACAAAATTCAGGAAGCAATTGCAAGACTACAATTCTGTAGTACAACCTGAATTTTATTCCTACAATTTCAGGTAGGGTTTTTTTGAGTAGTCTTACAATGTGCCTCTAGGCATGAAAAGGCAAGGCATGTCTTAAAGAATATGATAAAATGTCTAGCAAGAGTCCTAAGAAATGCAAAATTGAACTGTCCAGATGAGTCCATCAGGCTTTTACCCTCTATAGTGCTTGGTGGGAAAGTGAATGGTTACAGGCTTGAACCTGTTTGAAGCACACGCACCTGTAATATGGAAATAAAAAGGGATGACCTTTTCTTTATCTCTTTTTTGCTAAGTATAAATGTTTAATAATCATAAAGGTTACCAAATGAAAGTATACCTGATAGGTTTTTCATCCCTTTTGAAAGGAGGGATTGATTCAAATCCTAACCTTGCAAGAAGATGCTGATGGGCTGAAGCTATGATATTACAAAAATTACCGCATTGAAGGCTATGGAATAGCAATGAAAGTTTTGAGTATATAATGGTTGCCCCTTGTACAGTCAGTACTACTTTTGGACCTTTTTACAGTAGAATTGTGTTTAGAGATCACTTAGAAAAGCAGTATCTTCCCTTATTTAGGCAAGTGTTTGTCAAGCATGATATCGCCAGAACTCCATCATAGTTGTGTTTAACGGGAATAGTATGCTGTCCAAAGCCAGCAATAGCAGCCTGTTGCAGAGCACAAGATGCAAGGTCCTCATAGCAGTCCCATCCAGAAATTGTGGATTACTGCGGATATTGATCTCCCATCATCAGTCAGTATAAGTTGTGATTTCTATCATCTCAACGGAGAGAGATTTTAACCAAGAAAGGAAAGGATGGAAAAATTAAAGATGGGACACGCATGAAAAATCCTTTCAGGCGGGGAGAGGGGAAAAGACCAGTTACTAACTGAAAAATGAGCTCTAGAATCAGGATGATATTTCAGGAACATAAATTTACCAAAGGATATGGAACAGTAAGAACTCTAACTAGTTTAGAATTTCTGTAAAGATAACTTTCACCCATTTTAAAAGATCAAAACAAGCTTTAGTGGAAGGAGGGGGCTGCACCTTATCTTCTCTCCGAATTACCTTACTGCATATCTTCCTGCTTTTGTGACAGGCCAGACTGAATGCGTTTACAATGATAAATGACCTCGCCGAGACCTTGGCCTGTTCATCATCCATTGCAGGGGTGACTGAGTCTAAATTATGACAAAGCCAAATACTGCGTTTTAGTGGAAGTTGTTAGATAGCCATTGGGAACCAGAGTAAGATAAAGTGTATTGCTTGTGCCTGACTAGGAATGTCTCACTTCATTCCACTGTGAACAAGTTTGCTTAAAATTGTAGACAATATCTATATGAAATGCAGCTGTGGTGGTAGGAGAAGTGATGCTTGCTGATTTCCTAGAGGTCATTACTGTAACCAAGTTGAAGATGGGGAGGGAAGTGTTTTTATCTATTGTAAGTGGAATCTGAAAACAGCCTTCCAGATCCTCCTAAATACTACCTCTTATTTCACGGGAACACACGGGAGTTGCTTACTTTAGTGGTGAGAACTTGGGGAAGGGTGATGTATGACATCTAGTAAAACCGTCTTTTAGTCTTTGCGTTGATGAGTATCTGCATTCAGGTTGACCATAGGATCCTTAATTAAACATATACAATGTTGAAAGAATGTTATAAGGAGTGTTGTGTTTCTTGTAGATAGCATGTAGAATTTACTTGCCTTGAAACTTATCAGAGAGGTTTAAATTTAATCCTATTAATAGCTTCGGCTCAGTGATAATTTTGAGGTTCTTATCTAAAAGTGTTTTATCAATCTAATATATTTTTTTCACTATGACTTAGGCTTATCCTTGCTTTATGTAATGTGATTTGCAAAACAAAGTTGGAGTATATCTGGCTTTAGGTCACTGATTACAGCTAGACAGACTTTTGTAGTGGAATGTGTTTAGCAAATAAAAACCTATGAGACCTTTTAAGAATTCAGATGAAAATTGAACTTAACCATCTTATAGATTTATAAAAAGCCTAATACCTTTATCTGCTGATATGGTTGAGAAATCCATCTATAATACTTTACAAAAGATAATTGTTTTACTTCTTGCTGAAGGAGTTTTTCTGCTGTGTAAGTACCTATACAAGATCTCTATTTTAGATTAAAATAGGCAGTGAATCACAAATTATTTCTATATAGTCTATGTTAGTGATTGATAATTAAATGTAGGTTTGTAGTTTGGCAGTCTTGCTTTTTGTATTGCCCCATCACCTTTTCCTGGATACTTATTTACATTCAAATTCAAGTTTCAATTAACATGCTGTATATTACCTCTACCATCTTACATCATATAAATAAATGCTGAAATGTTTCTTGGTTTAAACAGTAGATTATCTACATAATTTGTCATTTCAGCTGTTATTCACTACCCTTGTCTAATGGCAATTAGATTTTTCTTAAAAGAAAGAGAATGTCTCTATGGCCTGGACAATTTGGGGTAATGCCAAAGAAGTTGCCATGGATGCTAAAAATTTTTCAACTCCAGTGCTCAGTGCATTGTGCTGTGCAACCTTTAGTTTTGCACTTTTGTTGTTTCTTTTCTTTCCTGGATTACTCCTGAGAAATAGGATCAGATATCCAGTATGAAGCTGGGTGATGCTTCTAAAGTCTTACTGGATCTTGCACGGACCGAGCCTGTTTTCTTTAAGGTGGATGTGAATCTCCCTATGTGATGCTGTTGCAGTATTGGTATAATCCTGGGATTTTGAGTGAAGCTAATAATCCTCATTCCTTTAATTTCTTCCATCCACAAGGGCAGTCATGGTTCATGTCATGCCTTTGGTTGGATGCGCCATGCCTGTAATTAAGGACAAAGTGGATACAGCCAAGGGCAGGTTATAATATTGTGACCAATGTGTGAAGTTAAGCCAAGGGCAGAGTAACAGTGAGGATCTTTAAAAGCCAGGATCTCTGTAGGGAAATACTATTTCCAAAGTAATGTCTTACTGGATATCTGACACACTTCTGCCCCGC
>VWZL01002045.1:142519-205291 GCA_013396915.1 Stercorarius parasiticus | reverse complement strand
TCTTCATGATTCCACTTAGTTGCCTGGCTTTATTTTTTCTTTCCCCCTTCTTTTTTTTTCTTTTTTTTCTCTTACCTATTGATTTTCATAATATAAAATAACAGAGAATGAGAAATTATGTTTTTTCTAAACCATTGAGTTCATGGAAAGGGTGCAGGAAGTAGCATGCAGGGGAAAGGGCTTTGATTTAGATGCTGTGCACTGTACCTTGATCCACAGAAGTTCAGTTATGGGAGCAGGATCACATGTGTTCCAGGTGGTTCTAATCTCAACTGAGACAGTCTGAAGTAGCAGGGAAATCCAGGCTGGGGCTGAAGGACTGTGCAAGGATGTGCTTAGGCCATTACGGAGTGGCAAAAGTGATGTAATCAACAGTGCTTCCAAGTGTAGGTCTGTGAAATAGTAATAAACAGGAAAATTTTTAGGAAAATCTAAGGGAATGCAGTTTTACAGCCCAGCAGAGACTTATTCATGGGACCTTAATATGTGAGACAATCTGAAAGCTCAGGTAAAGATGTTTTGTGAGGAGTATGTGGCAGCACTGTTCACTATATGACCTCAAAATACTGAGGGAGGGAATCATTCCCCAGTTTGAATCATGTGAATTCAGATTTTTAGACAAAGATAGTGGGTCAGATTACAACTTTTCCTAGGAGCTGGAAAGGGGTTTGACTTCAGACAGATTCACTAATGTTAGTCTTTCATGTTGGCAACTGGCAGTGTCTCAGCTTGTCCATCATGATTTGATAATACTTGTTTGAAGCCTTGATTAGAAGTGATGTGCTGCAGAGTATCTGGAGAGTCAGTTTATGTTCTGACGGTGTCATTGTATCTGATACAGGAATCCTGTGGGCTGACATCACTTCTTTAGTCTTTCTTTAAATGGTCCTTTATTTGGTTTAGTTGTAATCACTGTAACTTCTTTTTTACTAATCCAATGAACGCTTGATACATATGCATGTGCAGGTGGCAGGGGCTCATGTTTGAACCCTGGCAGTCCTCAGCCATTGATTGAGCATCAATGTACAAAATTCTCTAGCTTTAATAATGAAGGGATATTTGATAAACAATCCTGAATGTTACTGAATCAATAAATGTTGACATTACCTTTATTCATGAGTTTTGATAACAGCAGCACTTAAAGCATCTACATCTAGTATATCATAAGGTACACATTTTATCCTTTGGGTAATTTCTGTACTGAGGGCATTTTCTCATATGAAGCAATGTCACTGTCGGTTGCTCCAAATGTGAATGTATATAAGTATGTGGCTGCTATGTATATTATGTTAAAAGAGATACCAGACAGTTGGGATTGAGTATTGTGGGATCTGGAGCTCTTAATCTGTTTTTATTTAGTGTTTGGAAAAATTCAAATTATTTGGGTTCTCTTCCTAAATAAACCCAGGACTGAAGAATTAAACTAAATTATATTTTGATGTTCAATGCATTTCTTCACTATTTCCTATCTGGATACAGAATAAATGTATTTTATTATTGGGAAGTAATAATGGTTGTTTAGAAAACTACTTAGGCTACAGTATTTGTGTTGGCAATTTTATTTGCCAGGCAGAACAGTTCTGTTTTCTTTCTATACCCATTTGTGGAAAGATTAAATCGTCATAAATAATGTTTTCAAGGGCTGTGATGCTCAAGTTATTCTGTATTGTGCTCTGGGCTGCATGGATTTAGGCAAGCTGTCACAGAATCATAGAACTGCCTAGGTTGGAAGGGACCTTTCAGATCATCTAGACCAACCATCAGCCTAATTCTGACAAAAACCATCACTAAACCATATCACTAAGCACTATGTCTATCTGTCTTTTAAATACCTCCAGGGACGGTGCCTCAACCACTTCCCTGGGCAGCCTGTTCCAATGCTTAATAACCCTTTCAGTGAATAATTTTTTCCTAATATCCAGTCTGTACCTCCCCTGGTGCAACTTGAGGACACTTCCTCTTGTCCTCTCACCTGTTACTTGGGAGAAGAGACCGACCCCCACCTCTCTACAACCTCCTTTCAGGTAGTTGTAGAGAGTGATAAGGTCTCCCCTTAGCCTCCTTTTCTCCAGGCTGAACAACCCCAGCTCCTTCAGCTGCTCTTCATAAGACTTATTCTCCAGACCCCTCACCAGTTTCGTTGCCCTTCTCTGGACCCACTCCAGCACCTCAGTGTCTGTCTTGTGAGGGGCCCAAAACTGAACACAGTGTTCGAGGTGGGGCTTCACCAGTGCCGAGTACAGGTTGACGATCACTGCCCTAGTCCTATTGACCACACTGTTCCTGATACAGGCCAGGATACTGTTGGCCTTCTTGGCCACCTGGGCACACTGCTGGCTCATGTTCAACTGGCAGTTGACCAGCACCCCCAGGACCTTTTCTGCCAGGCAGCTCCCCAGCCACTCTTCCCCAAGCCTGTAGCGCTGCATGGGGTTGTTGTGACCCGAGTGCAGGACCCGGCACTTTGCCTTGTTGAACCTCATACCATTGGCCTCGTCCCATCTATCCAGCCTGTCCAGATCCCTCTGCAGAGCCTTTCTACCCTCAAGCAGGTCGACACTCCCACCCAACTTGGTGTCGTCTGCAAACTGACTGAGGGTGCCTTTGATCCCCTTGTCCAGATCATTGATAAAGATATTAAAGAGAACTGGCCCCAATATCGAGCCCTGGGGAGCACCACTTGTGACCGGCCGCCAACTGGATTTAACTCCATTCACCACCACTCTCTGGTTCCGGCCCTCCAGCCAGTTTTTGACCCAGTGAAGAGTACTCCCGTCCAAGCCGTGGGCAGCCAGTTTCTCCAGGAGGATGCTATCGTCTGTAACCTGGCCTTATTTAAATAATTTCTGATAAATCAGAAGCCTAATAGAACTTTTATCACCAGATAAAAACGATTCTTTTATTTAAAACTGGCCCCAAATTGAGTAATTTGTCAGAGTGTTTATATCAAAATTGCTATCCAAACAGGAGGAAAAAAACAGAGTACATGCTTCCTTAAATCAGCTTGAGAAAGGTAGATTGGAGGTTTGAATTTTAATTTTGCTGATGTTTTTATAGACTACTAGGTACAGAGAATACACGCCGAGAAATCAGTGTATCCAGGTGCTTAAATATAGTGGTGTGGCTATGTTCATGCCTGATTCTGGGGTTGAGGAGCAGGCCTCTGTCAAAGGTCTCAATTGACTCTTTGGATTTTCGTAAGTTTTAAATGATGAAACTGTTCTACGTCTGAGAAGAAAGTTTGGTGCTTGCTGAAAAGTTCAGGCTTAAGCTGTATGAAAAACCTCAATATCTCAAAATTGAGATCTCTTTCTGTGGCTGAGGAAGGCTGTGAGGGTTGAACATATGGTTGCCTTGGATGTGCAGGTGTTTTGAAATCCCATTTAAAAGAGAAGTTAGGACATGCAATGAGGTTTATGTGGTGGTTATTTTGAAATACCTTAATTTATGTATTGCAATTTGGACTCCAGTAAAGCCTGAAAACCACAGCTTTTCCAGGAGTGAGTAATTAGTGTGATAGCTAGTTGAACCTAACCACAGCCTTATGTTTCTGTTTTCGTGTCAGCTTAGTAAACTGGAAAACTTTTCTGGCATTCCTCACTCAACTCTCAGCTTTGTTTGCTTGCTTAAGGTACTAAGCACAAGATTGTCCTTTTTGAAATGTAAAAGGAGTATTTCCCAAGGCTTTGTGAGGTGGAGGAATCAATTTAGTACAGTAATCTACTATAGATATTTTTTTTCTCCCCTTTACCAGCAATGAACTTTAACTTGTTTCTGAGTATTTTGCACCTTTCCTGTCTCTAGCTCACTTCCTGGCTCTCTGTCTGCATTTAGACAAAGTTTATAATCACTGTCTTGTTTCCTTATTGTGGTGACCAATAATGCCTGGAGTACACGCTGGCTTAGTACGACTAAAGTGTTTTTTGGTGGGGTTTTTTTATTGCTTTCATCTCCAGTTGTTAGTGATGTTTCATGAGGCTTCCCACTAAATATTTAACAACTCTTCTTAAATGTTTGACTCATGATTTTACAGTGATATATTACTTTCCTATCTTTACACAAAATTTCCTAGTTGGAGAGATGCGTTGCAGTATGTCCTCAAGGCATCACTGATGTTTCTTGCTGTAGAGACTTTTTGCTGCATAGTGAGTGTGATAAATTTTGGACTGATTTTATCTGCCTCTGCTAATTCCACAATGGGTGTGCGTGGATAGTATTTCTGGGCAATGCAAGCAATACTTTGAACTCGCCAAGCTATAGCAGCCGTGTGAGGAAACCATCCTTACCAAATGGTAAATACCACGCTACACAGGGTTTCAGTATAATATATATACAGTACTTTTTTACAATGAAGACGGATTCTGTGGGAATAAATTCAGTGCAGTGCAGAACGGTTTCAGAGGGCAAAGCTGCTTTTGAAGGCAGAGGTATTTTTACTGTCAGTGAGGAACTCTGACTCTTGGCGTCCTCATGCACTTTTGAGTCCACAGAAAACAAAGTGTTGTTGTATGAGTCATGTGGACCAAGAAGCAATACTATAATTGCATTATGAAGTGTGCAGAGGAAAGAGTTCCGAATCCCAACTCCTAAATCCAGAAGTTTGTGCTTCTTGATTGCAAAACAGCAGCTCTGAGCCTTGCATTGTTCTCCCTGTCTCATCCCCGCTCAAACTTCAAGGGGAAGCTTAAGGAAAGATTGTTTGCCTGCTTTTGAGTCTCTCTTGGGAACAGTACTGCTAAGATCAGTAACTGAAGTATAACATGCAGAGAAACTGTATATTGGTGCTCTATGCATCTATATACGCACACACCAGTGCTACCAATAGCTGAAAACTCCCATGAGTGTCTCTCTCATTTTTTCCAGGAGTGTTTTGCTTACTCATTCAGCTTGGTGCGCTCATACCATCTCCATTCTGCAGGTCAGTAATCAACATACAGTTAGGTGACATTGGTCGCATAACATACAGTTCTATGCTCATTTCTTAACTCACAAGTCACTGGCCTGTGTGATTTTTATACTTCATTGTTCTTTCATTTTGGGTTGGTTTTTTTTTTAAAAAAAATGTTGTTGTCCAGCACTCCTGCAGTGTGTAATAGTCATGTTTTCTACATTATTGATTTTTAGTGAGAATAATAATAGAACAAGCAGAAAACAAATTCATGACACTACCAAGAAAAACAAAATATGAAATGCGTTGTCTGAAAGTAAAATGGGTTCATCGACTATTTTCTTCATTCTGACAGTTAGATCAACCCTCATCACAGCAGTGAAGGCGAGTCAGTGAGTCACAGTTGGCTTGTCTGTGCTGAGCAGAGTAATTCAGATTAGCCTGTGACTTTTGCTAGCTGGCGAAAATGCCCTGTACTGCTTCCCAGTATCTGTAGGGGAGTATGAAGGAATGATCCCTGCTGAGCCACGCAGCTGCTGACCTGTCAGTGGTGATGCGCTGCCTTGAATACCTGGTGAGACAAATGAAAATGTACGTCCTAAACATGTTGTGCTCTCAGTTAAGTTTTAAGCATCTCATATTAATGCGTTAAGACAATTTGTGCATACCCTTAACTGGACCAGCTGCCTATCAAGAAGCTGTAGGATAAGTAGGATTTTAGGCAGATTGCATTTCTTCAGTTTGCCTTTGGTTCTTTAGGGTGTCATCAGATTTTGGGACTTCTCTGCAATTGTAAGGAAATTTTTCCTTGCTCTGGTCAGAGATATTCTAACTGTTATTTTAATTTACTGGCGTAAATTAAAACGTAGGAATAAAGTAGTTGTTGCATCCTGTGATAGGGCTGTATATATTGCTCATTTCTCTAGTCTTGGAGATCTTCAAAATAACCCTGGGATAAATTTCACTCATACAGAGGAATTAAGCAATATTCTGTTTTGATGTTTCTTCCCTGTTTAGGAATGTCTGCATCTTTAGTTTCATTTTTGCAAATACATTCTTATTTAAAGTGTGAGAAATGACTATGTCTAATCTGGGAATCTGCTTAATCCTTTATTTATTTTTATTTTGCTAGTCTTTTCCTTGTATAGAGGTCAATGTGATTTTGAACTGTAAAAATTCAGAGCTCTCCTCCCCTGAATCAATCTTAAGAGAAGAATTTGGTTTAGTGGATTTTGATTTTTGTACTAATTGTTTTGCTCAGTTTTATTTCCTTGAAAGCTCTTACTACTACATCAGATTAGAAAGCTCTACCCCCCACCACCTTTTTTTAAAGATTGTATTGTAAACAGGTTGTTTAGACAACCATAGGACTTGTCAAGAGGTTTCTTTTCAACTTGAATGCAGTTGCTGTTAGCTAATCCATGTTTTAGCTACTTCCTTCCTTAATCTGCCATAGTTTATTATTTTATGGCACTGCTGCAACGTTTATATTGCAGGGTGGCTTTAATTCTTTCGAGTACTTTAGCTTTGCTTTCTCTTTCTTTTATCACCCACTTTAGAATTTACTTTAGGCTTTTACATGTCAACATTACATTTTAGTCAAGATCATATCACATTACACCACAGATCCAAGATTTAAAAATATCCTATACTGTCAACATTAGTTTATGGATAAGTAAAGCCAATTGTAATGTGAAGTATATAGATACCAAAGTGCGAGGACATAGAAGGCTTTTAATCCTATCTATAGAATAGCAGGTTCTTTTTTACATCTACTGGACCAGAGTATCTATAAAAATTATTTTCATGACACTGCAAAAGAAGAAGAATTTTGCAAAAGAAAGGGAGTATTAATCACATTGAAATTATGTAAGAATGCAATAGGGCATGCATGTGTGAACTGAAGAAGGTAGGTCGACAGGGATGGGTGTAACCAAAGTTGGAAAGGGGAGTTTACTTGAGACTATTGGGGGCTGTAGAGAGTGTTTTGCTTCATGTTGATTTAAGATTTGGAAATTTTTTAAAAGAGTATAATCAAGATAAGCGTATTTGCACTAGACATGCTGTGTGCATTAGGTAGGACAAGTGTGGTTATTCATCCAAGAGTTTTCAAAGAGCAAAATTTAAATGGTTTTGGAACATTTTCCTCTGATGTACCTTGCACAAATTTTATAGCCTTGACTAAACGCTATGTCTTCTAAAATTCCTATAGCTTCCATTAAGCTATAATGATATAGAGGCATCTTCCCTCTCTTGAAGGCAGAGTAAAACTGGAATATTTAGGAAGAATTTATACTACATACTGGGACTTCTATAATTTGGAATGTACTCTGATAGCTGTGCTTCCCTTCCTGTGTGTTGTTATACGATGTGGGTAGTACTGACCTGTGAATGATTGTCAAATCTTTTCATGTGTGTTAGTGAAAAAACTCTTTGCAGTTTTTGTATATAGTGCACTTAAAAATATTTATATTGTTATTATGATAATTGGAAGGTGTAAATGAGAAGTAGTGCTACTCAATGTTACAAGTACTGTTTTACCAACTACTTAAAGCTGAAGAGCTGCTGCTGTACTCCGAGACAAATTGTTGCCTTCTGTGCAAGAGCTGACCATAGCAAAGGAACTTCCATGTCTTTCTCTGATAATTCCAGTTTAAGAACCTCTCTGCATGATTTCTGAAATATCTGTGGCTTGAATACAGCTGGTGAATTGCCCTAAGTTTCTGCTGCACATCCGAGTCCTTCTACTGAGAGCTGCTCTGTAAATGTAATTCTTGAGATACTGGTTATAGTGCCTGTGAACAGTACAATATGAATGAGTTTCTGAATAACAATTTGTTGGGAGGTAGCTATGTCAACAGCTTCAGGCACTATAGGATGAACTGCAAATAAGCAAAAAAGAGTAGAGTCATTGGGTTAGTGATTCCCAGTTCCATTGCTGCTTCTGATCCAGCCTTGAACGTTGATGAGTGTTGCCTTCCAGAGTGTCCTATGAGCTTTTATCTTGTTCCGCTTTTATTGTGGAAAGTATAGTTGGAATACTGTTACTGTATGGTTGCAGGAAAAAGTACGGAGAGGCAAGAAANTTTGCCTTTTTTTTTTTTTTTTGTGCGGGGGGGCAGAGAGGGAAGAAAAATTTAAGAAATAGAGCATCAATGTGAGGGTATAGCGCTTGCTTGTTGAGTTCAGTACTGTCATGATCATGAAGTGGTACAGGATACATTTCACATTTGATCAAGGGAAGAAAATCCTTCTATGTTGTAACTCCAGAACATACTCCCTTACACAAATGACCTTCAGCATTTAGTATCTTGATATTCCTATAAAGGCATCATAGAAGCAGGTGAAATAGGTGAGCATGATGTATTGCATAATTAATAAAATTGACACACATTTTGTTTGGCAGAATAACAAGGCAGTGAAATTATAACGTTGTGGTGCAGTATACAGTCTCTTAGAAAATGTTTCTAATGTATTAGCGCTCAGCTTTTATTCTACTAGTATACTATATCATTAGTCATACTTTTTGGGTCTTTTTTTGGACTTAGCTTACCAAGTTACAGGAAGAGCATGAAAGGCAGAATGCATTCTTGCTAATTATAGAAAAGAGAGGTAAACTAGCAAATGAGAATAATTTTCAGGTTTTCTTTTTTTGTTTTTGTCAAGGGTTGATTTTTAGAGGACATCAATTGTTTCTTACCTAGAGATTTATACAAAAAAGGAAGTATAAAGTCATGGAGTTTTTCTACTAACTTGTTGATAAAAAGACAGTAATGAATGTGTGGTGTATGCAAACAGTACAAATTAGCATGTCTGAAGGACGTACCCTATTGAGTATTAAAGGATTTAGTTAATGAACTTGCTGAACCACTGGTAATTATTTTGAACTGCATAGATAACTGATACTGTCGGCAACTTGCTAGATGAAATTATTTGGAATATTAGTATTCAAAGATAATAAGTTTTGTTTGGTAGATCTGACTTTAGTCCCTAGTAGCATAAATAGAGTAAGTAAGCACCTGGTGCAAGGTCCTAAAGCCTTTTTGCCTCCGATGCTTTTCTGCTTCTTGATTAGGAAAACAAAATCAACAAAAAGGTGCCTTTACCTAAAATAAACTTTAGTTAAGAATCTAGGCCTAGATTTGAGTAATATTTGATCATGTGGCTAGCTTTCAGTACAGACAATCAGAGATTAAAGTTTAATATGAACTTAACTTTCTTATTGAATTGAGACCACAGTGAAAACTTCAGAATTTCACTTTCACAATTATCAAGTGTATGTGTAATGGGATAAAGTCTTAGAGATGACAAAAATAAAAATAGTTAGTTCAGACAATCACTCAATATCAAGTTTTTAATTTGTTTTATTGCTGTTTCTGCTTGCGTTTCTATGAAGATATAAGGGTGATCTAGTGGTAAGATTTACGTGTTTGATAAGGAATGGAACACTTACAAATCATCATTTTAACCCCCCACCACCTTTGTATAGTCTTAAAAATAACAGCTCCTCAGCTGAATAACCCTGACAAATCTATTTCCATTGCAATAGATTCTGCACCAGTTACTGAAATTTGACTTGAATGAAATGAGGAGAGACAGGCTAAAGAAAACAGAATACGTGAAAACAAATAGAGAAGTATGGTTGAAAAAGCAAACCAAACCAAAACCCCAGATAATTTTATTTTGAATGAAAGGGAGAGAACTAGCAAGAAAGATACTTCACCCTTGAGAAACAATTGAGAGTACAAGAACCTTGAAGAATACATCCCTTATTTGCTATATATTTTTCTTTACATTTCCCTAGTTGATATCTCTGCTATTTTCAGTACCTCAGGTAATGGCAACAAGTGCAAAATCCAAACAGACTTGATGCAGGCTGGGACAATTTAAGTATGTTATCTCCAACAGTCTGCAGAGAGCAGTGTAATAACCAATGTAAACCTCTCCCGAGTACCTTGTGAGTAGGTTTCTAGTTCTCATGCGGTGCCAAAATAAAGTGGTCTACCTGTGGGTGGTACTATGAAGTAGCAGACTGTAGTAAACCTTTGCAGCCTTAGTAGGTGTTAACAAAGCCCTTCAAGGAAGGGTTGAGAGAAGCATCACCAGTGAAACTGGATGATGCTATCCTGTTGAGCTATATGATGAAAGAATATGTTGTGTTTGTTTTTTTTTTTTAAATTGTTTCACCTATTTATTTATTGTAGTGGAGTAAGCATTGGTCTGTGATTATTTTTGGTGGGCTCTGTGCCATACCTGAAAAGCCTTTAAAATCCTTGAATGCAAGAGCTTTATGGTTCTTGACTGTTAAAAAAAAAAATAAAAAAAAAAATTATAAATCAAATTGGAGGGAGCTGTCAAATAAGGTGCTAGAGGCATTGCTGTCACTTGGTTTTACTTGTCACCTTGACTTAAGAAAAAGAGAAATCATAATTAATTGGATTGGTATAGGTGAAAGTCAGTTGAGAACTAATGAAAAAAAACCTGTGACGATTAATGGATGAAATGATACAAATTGGGGAAGGACTGCATAATATAATGAGTTTGTTGTTTGTGTCGTTTTTTTTCCCTCCTTCACTTTAAGAAAAAAAGCAACCAACCATGTCAGGGGAAAAAGGAATGAAGTAGAGAAACAAGAAATGATGGAAAAAAATAGCCTGAGTTCATGTTCCTCGTAAAGATGAGTTTTTACACTAGGGAAGCAAAAGATAGACCAATGGAAACAATGTATAGAAGATGTAGGGTCATTTAGTCATTTCATGGATCTGGGAAATAATATTCCCTTGCTGATTAGATAAAATTCTAGGTCTTGGTATCCTGATATCTGAAAGTTCACAGATCCAAGAAGATTGAAGGGAATAGTATAAGTAAACATCTCAGAGTGAATCATCAAAAATATCAAGATTTAAATTGGTATAGCGTATCCAAATGTTCAGTGAAGAGGGTAGGAGTATTTTAAAATCCTCTGTAAATATCTCAAAATGGAGAACATCAAGGAGTGAAGGCCAGGGTGATTACTTAGGAGGGACCAGGTCATGTGCTGCTCTCTGGTGGAATCGGGAACAGAGCAGGAGCAGACTTCTTTGGCTACTGGTTCTGCTGGAGAGTGAATTGAACTTCCTTATGTTGAAACAAGATGTGGTACCATTTCTTCAGGCAGATTTCCTAGCATCTACAGGAGTGCAGTATTCCCTTAAAGGAGCAGGATTCTGGTCTAATGCTACATGCCTTGCGCATCTCATACTTAGTGGAATTAAATTAATAAATGGTCAGGCTATTGTTCTGTTTGCTAAATGGTTATTTTGTTGGTGTAGGGCAGTTGAGGATAAGGAAATTATGGGAAAATATTTGGAACTGGAATTCCTATTTGAAGCTACAGTTCTATTGCTCCCAGCATTTTAGTCTGATTTAGACCTTTCCAGCAGAATTCTGGAAATATGTTTCCATTAAGCTGTTCACACTAAATTTTCTAGAATGAGAAAATAATTTCTATGCTTTGGTACTACATTAGTTTAATCTCTGTCGTTGTTTCTTTTTATTCTAGTACATGAGAAACTATAAAGCAGCAGTGACAAAGGTTCAAAAATGTTGGCAAATGAGTGATCTGTTCCACATGAGAATTAGTGTCTGCTCTATACCTTGGCAAGAAATTTGAATGCAGAAGGGTAAGCTGTTTTAATTGTTGCTGTGAACTACTTTACAGAAAAGGATTATGCAAATATTTGAATTTTTTTGGTTGAGTAGAGGTTTTTTTTTAAGACTGGAATGGGTGACTCAGGTGAGACTTCTGGTTTCTTTTCTATTTAAAGTGCTTGTAACAAAGCGAAAAGGCTAAGTTTGTAGACTTTGGGGGTTAGAGAGGTGCTCCTGTCCATTTACCCTATTGAACAGTACCCTTGACGTGAAGTGAGCTGCTGAGTGTATGGCAGGACCAAGTTGTTGACCCAAAGCCCTCCCAGTCTAAGTAACTGTTCCAGTAACTCTGTTGTTGAGTGAGAGGTAATGCTTGTTGGCATGAATATTACAAATTGGCTTTACCTCTATCTTTTTTTTTTAATGTCCATCCCTTCTCCACACCTGATAACTCAGTGCTTAGATTGAAAACACTGCTACAGTCCACTGAAGCTCCAGTCTCTTTACTTCTCTTCTCTGTCGTATGGAGAGAGGCTTGCTTGGATAAAGGAAAGGCAGCAGCTGTGAAGCTTCCATTGATTTATTGGAAAAAAGGCAAAATATGGAGACATACAATGTTATGGGTAAGAGTTTATTTATGGCAGTTGTTGTGATATACTTGTCAAAAACATTATATAAAGCTGAATGTTTTTGAAGTGTGGGTAGGGAGCTAGGAGCCTCTGGAAAACTGAATGTTTTACTTAGCTCAGTGAAAGGAAGAAAAGCGTAAGCTATGTAGCATATTTTTATTGTTTTGGCATGAGGATAAGCAAAAGCATTTGTTTAGCAATCTAGTGGTTAACAAAAACTTTCTCTTGGCTTGCTTATTTCAGTTGCAGCAATCTGCTTTTGAGCAAGTGCATATCACTTCATTTGATTATAAATTAAAAACTCCATTGAAGTACCTCTGAGGAGCTGTAGAGCTAAAGTCAGTTTAGGGTGAGTCAGTTTGTTGATTCTGCTGGCTTTCCCAAAGGTTATCTTTAATCTGGCACCAAGATGGTGTTGCTGTGATACTATAGCTCTTCAAACTACTTGCGTGATTTCATTGCATCTCAAAACCAGATTACTAGTCTGCAGTTCCCTTCTCACCTCCCCTGTTCATCTTGATGTCCTCAACATAGGTGGTATGCAATTACTGTGTTTCAAATCAAAGGTCCTTGGATCTGGAATTACTGGTATGGCATCATTTTGTAGGATGACCAAGGATGACTTCAGTTTACTGCTGATTTTCAGAGTCAATGTGTATGTTTGCAACTTAATGCTGTTATTTCCCAATTCCATCTCAGACGGGTCCTATGGTTCTTATTTCCTGGATGGTTGGGATGAAGGACTATTGTTCTTGACTTTATTTCTGAAATAAAACAATGGGTATACAAGTCCTTAGCTTTCTTCCTTTAAGTTCTTTTAGTACTTAGGCAAGAGTTTCTTGTGAAAGATCTTTCTCATAGGGCAGATGGGAGCTGAGACCTTAAAAAAAAGGGGTGGGGGGAGGAGAAAAGAAAGAACAATTTAAAAAAAAAACAAACCACAAAGCATGCCAGTTGTGAAAGAAACTTGTAATACAAGAACAAATAGAAGGAGACAGATTCTCTTTCTGACAACAGCAACTCAGAATCTCTCCCATGTATGTGCTGGATTGTCGTTTTATCTCTGCACTTGAAAAAGACTACCTAATGGATCTCTCCTTCCACAGGGTGGGGCAAAGCCAGACCCATTGGCGAAAAATGTTGTTGATAGGCCTGATTGCTAGTCCAAAGCACAGAATCATTTTGTAGATGTAGAGTTACTTGAAACAGATTTGTTTAAGATGCTTAGATACAAATTCTTTTGCTGATTTGCAGCAGGCTTATGTAGTAGTTGGAATTCTGGAATTAAAAGACAAAGCTCTTTTTATGTACAAAGCCCTTTATTTTAAGAACGTTGAATCCTTGGATTTTTAAAGGTGTATGTCACTTTAGCATCCATCGCTTATTCTGAGTAAATGAAGAATATAGCGTTGCAAAGGTGTAGCAGAAATTACATGGAAAAAGCATAGACTCGCGCACAGAAATTCTTAGGGCCAGTATTAATCACTGGCATTATCAAAATCGGATGCTGATGAGTGGTGGGATCTAGAAATTCTAAAATGGTGAATGTGTTCTAATTTCACTATAATGAAGGTAAAAGAAATGTTTCAACTTCCGTATGTCATTTTGCAGAGGATTGAAATTTATTTTTACTGCAGCAGTAATGTACTGCAGTAGTAGATGGTAGGAGGTTCTAGCATGCATGACCTAGTTCAGATGGATAACACTATTGATTTTTATTTTTTTTCCAGTGCTTCTGTATTAGTTAATTTTAACTTCATTTTCTGATTCTTGATTAGCTCAATGGTAAGTTGTCATTACAGCATTTGACTCCCTAAGGATATGATCTATAAGGCAGATTTTTCCAGTGGAGGGTCATGATTCAGCTAATTTACACTTAATTTAAACAGCAGTTGGCCTAATACCCTGAATTGGAATTTGAGATACTTGAAGTCCAAGAGTGTAATACCATAAATTAGCGTTCATGTTAAGTACTCTTTAGAGACCTGCAGGACGGTCCAGTGGGAGATGTAATGACCCTTGTGTTCTTTTTTCTTTTTTTTTTTTTAAGTTAAAATCTGAAGGAAGATTAAGAAAGCAGTTGCACTTAATGCAGAATTGCCATTTAACGTTTCATTGGGAAAGCTTTGTTCCATCAGTTTGCTCAGCCTTCATTTGTTTGCTCAGCCTCTGTATTTGGTTTTATATTTTAATGCCATATTCAGATAAATGAGCATTTCTTGTAAGTGTAGTGCTGAGCTATGTTTAGTTACTTAAAACAATATTTATAAGATACAGAGAACTTGTCTCCATGTTAGCATCTAAATGATTTTGTCAAGCTGAGCTGATGTCTCGGAATGCTGTATAGAGATGGAAGATTGAGGATAAATGAATTGGATTCATATTTTTCCTGACTATTTTTGGTGCAGCCCCTCTGTGGACTGACTGAAGCATGAGTCTCACTTCACCCAAGAAAAGATTGTTACTTACTGGAAGATTTCCTATGTACATTAATGCTGTGGTTTCCAGTTTAGTATCACAGCTAGCGTGGAAGTTGGCAGAGATGGTCCTGCTTTTCATCCACTTTCTAGTGCTTAGTGTCAGCCCTTACTTTTTGTTGGCACATGGTAGGAGAAAAATTCAACTCAGTTTTGGGGTTGTATTTTGTTTGTTTGTGTTTTGCTCCCACCCCCCCTGTTCCCTGACAGAGTTGGCTATTCAGGAGCACTTGTGCCACTGTAGAAGGGCAGCATAAGTGAGAGTAAGTGTTTGGGGACATGGGGACAGAAGGCAGTGAGGAGCACAATTGCTCCAAGAGTGCATTAAATAATATGTAAAACTATTTATGGGGCTAATGATAGTTATGTCAGAGCTAACTGTGTTTGAATGGCTATGTTTCTGTGAAGTGGTTTTCAGACAGCTAGTTGGTGAGTAGTTAAAGTGCATTTGTAAAGTTTCTAAAAGAATCAGAAGATACTTTTAAGAATTGTTTTAAGAATCTTTTAAGATTGTTTTTAAGTAGCTGTACTTCAATGTGATTGTGGAAACAGTACAAAACCTTATTTAATGGGGTGATAACTAAATTTGATGGGTCATGGTTTGGATCTGTATGTTTTAATAAGTAATAATAACCATGGATAACTAATAAGTATATACATTAAAAAGATTTTTCCCTTAAAACAATTAAAACTATTTTTGTATTTTTGTAGTGTATTTATATGGTGTTCTGAGTGTGAGTAAAGTATACTAAGATGGTGTTCAAATAGGAGGGTGGAGTTATGTGCACAATCTGAATTTTGAAAAGTCTTTCTATAGATCTTTAAGCCTACCAGAAAAGCAGTGAAATCTAGCCTTAATTGCAAGGTGTTTGCCTGACTGGGATTTTTTTTTTTTTAATGTGTGTTGACTTTCTTGAATCAAAAGTGTATCCTGTTTTTAGGGGACATAGCAAGTTTTGGTGTACCAGTAAAAATCTCTGTGCTTGGCATTGTTGACCATGATCTGCTTATTTAAAGCTCTGTTTCTCTCATTCACTACTTCTGCCAAGCTGCCACTGTATCTCCCATCTGTCTGCTGCTGGATCTCTGCTTTCCCTTCCAAATAGCTAGACTGGTTTTATCACTGCTTTTTCTTTGTTCCCTTTATTGCCTGTGGTGCTGGCAAGGAGCCAACCAAGGCTGAAGCCAAATGCTTCAAAAAGTAAAATTTTTTCCAGGTCTGTTTCAAGGTATTACCTTGAGCTTCTTAAAATCATCTGTATTAAAGGCATCCTGCCATTTGCAAGAGAGTCACTCCTTTTTAGAGGGCCATTAAACTTTTGAAAGTTTGCAGGAGGTGAGGATTCTGCCACATTTCTAATTAAATTCTTCTTTATAGGCAATTATCCTTTTTTTTTTTTTTAACCTGCTTCTAGGTTGCATTATTTTTATTTTTAGTTCAGCATTAGGCTTTAGCATCTCTGAAAGTCAAGCAGGTATATCATCTTAAAACGTTATCTCAAACTTTTTGCAGTATTATTGAAGTAGGTGCACTGCAGTGCCTTTTGGCATAATGTGGAAGGTCAAGCTCTAATTACTCTTTAGTTTAAGGTACGTTGGAGACGTGTAATTCTAGCTGCTTTATCCCTATTAATTTAAATAACCATAAGAAACAAGGACTCGCCTGTAGAAGAAAGGGTTTCATCAGTACGAAGATCTGATGTGTTATTCAGAAGTGTCAGTAGCCAGGGAACCTACTTGATGCAGTTGATGAAGTTGCTGGATGCTCTGTCGTGTCAGTGCTCCGGCCTTTACAGTTTGCTGTAATCTAACAGAATAGCCTGGTTGACTGTGTGCATGACACAAGGAATGAAATGGTGTCCCAGCAAATCGCTCTCCGGCACGACAGGTGCAGACAGGTGTGTCTTAAGTGGTTTCCAAAAAGGCATGTTAGCAGCATAAATACATGTAATCTGTGTTTAAAAAAGCAAATAAACAACAACTGATGGGTTTTGTTCTTGCATTTGTTGTTCTTCCTGTTAACCCCCCCAGCCACAAATATTGCTTGAACTGTGTTTGGGAGAAATTCCCATCTCTGTATTTTGCCCATTTGCTGTCTAAACGCTTGCTTGGGTTAATGATGTTCTGCTGTTGAAATTCCTCCTCAAAACTACTTTCTTTACTTACCTACAAAAAAATACGACATCTGGCCTTATTAGGAATTAATAATGGCTATCCATTCTGCATTTATAAAGGTATGCTTTTCACTATGAGTAAACAGATGAATCAAAGTATCTGAGGTCAACTCTATAATATGTTTTATCCTCTGTAGTAGAGATGTAGACAGAGAAGTTATACAGCCCTTCTCTGTCTAACCCTCAATCCTATTTTTAAATGCAAGTCTGTTCTTCCCATACTTTTGAGTCATGTTAAAGCATGAAATTAAAAACCAGTCAATCCATCTGTGGTAAGAGGCTCAGTGGCTTTGCGCAGCAGATACTTATTTATTAGGTAGTTTCTTTTTTTCATCTAACACCTGTTACATGATATGTGAAATTGAAAAAAACTTTGTTGTAAACTTATAAATGCAATCTGTTGCCACCTCTGATTTTCATTTATAAATTACTTTATTTCTAGGATCTCTCTCCAAAAGTTAACATTCCTAACATGTATGAAGGGTTTTGTGAAAAGATCAACTGCAATATTTTTTTGACTACTCTTGAGACAGGGTAATAATTACATTTCACATCTCAATGTTTATGGATTTAGCATGGAAGCATGTAACATTCATGTTAAGAATCAAGGAACTGTATTGTAGTTCATGTTTTATTTATTTTCTCATTGTTTATATATTTGGTTTTATATTCATAAGTCATTACCTGTAATTCAGTTCCAGAACTGGAATATTTACAGATTTGTTACACCCCCCACCCCCCATTTGGATTACTTCGTTTTTCTAAGAAGTTGCCACTTCCTTTTCATCCTCACCTTTAACTGCGTTGTATCACAAAAGTGGGAAGACTGGAGCTACCCAAAGTGTACTCAAGGTCCTAGGTGTATTAGAGGTACTGTTTCCACAATTCTGTAATCTTATTTCCTCATTTCATTAACTTTTTTGGTAATTGTGACACTTTCATTTGCTCCTGGAATGGAAGTACAAAGACCAGCTAGGCTTACAAATTTTTGAAAAACAATGGGAGCAAACATGTGTTGCTTCACCTAAATATTGTCTAGGTTGTAAATGACAGCCTCATTTGTAACATTTTGAGGGGTTTTATGTAAGTGTCTACTTTGGCAGCTCAAAAACTTGATACATGATTTAGCCATTAATAAAAACTTACCTAATTGGATCACTAGACATGTATGCTATTTAAAACACCTCTTCTTTTTTCATTTTTAAGTGACTATGGAATTCAAGATGGAGACGAAAAATCCAGACAAAGGAGATTTCTGAATAAATATGATTGCATCTTGCTAGATTTAACCCAAAACCTACTTTAACACATAGGAACACTTAAATTTTGGTCTATAAAAGAAAAACCCACCCAAAACCAAACAAAACCTCAAATGAAAGAAAAACAGATAGCCAAATAGGTCATGTTTCAATGATGCAGAATAACAGAAAATAAAGGCCTGCCATATTACTCTTTTTAACAATAGGACATCTTTTTGAAAAATTATTTAAGTCCTCCTATGAAGTTTGTTGCACCTAAAATAAAAACATTTTTAAAGGAACTTCAAAAATCAGAAACGTGAAGATTAACTTATCATATTTTAAATTCATCTTTTAACTTCTGCTGATCTGGGGTTCATGGTTGTGTGGTGGTAAGTAGGGATTCTTTCACAGGTTCTCTTCTACATGCTGCTTTCATCCCTTCCTCTTCAAGCATGTTTTATTTTCCTGGACAATCGAATCGTTTTTGCAGACTTACTGTCCGAAAGTAACTCTCAGGCATGTCCATTATCATGTGTTTACCCTGCCATACCGGGACATTAATATATAAGACTCTTAAAAGGCACATACGCTTGCCTGCCCCTCTGCCTTTGGCAGTAGTCGTGTCAGCAGCTCGGGGCTGAGGTGACAGCCCTAAGGGCTGGGTGCTGTGCTACGATGATCTATGGTGAGTACTCTGTTACCTTTGAATAAATGACACGGCTCAGTGGTTTGCAATTTTTATCACTATGGCACTGCATATTTTGGATTGGTCATTCACACAATGTTTCAACAGATTCCCAAACAACAGTGTTCATTTAAAATTGCCTTAAGACTCTTCGTTTATTCTTCCCCTCTGCTGAGTTGTTCAGAATTAAAATTTGCATCTGAATATTCCTCTACACTTCTGATTGTTTTATTTTGTAGGCATTCTCTCAAACTGGCATGTTTCCAGGTGTTTGGTTCGCAGCATCTGATTCTGTGTGTTCTTTATGTATGCTTTTAAATATGGTCTCTGCAGCGTGTTCTATCCTTTGCTGCTAAATGGTGGGAGAAATGTGTTTTCCTGAACATCAGCCTGCGCGTCTCTGTTCTCCCATCTATAAAATACAACTCTGACCTTATTATGTGACTAAAGAAGGTGTCAAAAACTACCATAACGGCAGCTATGCGGATATTTAAGAAGAACAGATAGCTAAGTCAGGCCATTTTCTAGTAACTCAGTTGCTGTTGAGCTTAGAGAAATTACTTACTGCAGTTTAGTGAATTTCTGTTAATCAGATAAACTGTGTTAATTGCACAGATATGGCTTCATGACAAGATAAACCACACTATTTTAACCTTGAATGAAAGTGGTGAATTGTTATAAATTTAAAGGCAAGTTTATATTTCTTTATTTCTTTGGTTCGGGGAGTTGTGGATCTTTTTGCTCTTAGAAATAGCCTCGGTTGATAACATAATAAAACAGACTTTGTACTTGGAAATATCACAAGGTTGTGTTGTTATACAGCTTGGACTGCACTACGTTCTGGCATAGACTTTAGTGGTGGATATCACAGAGTATTTGAGCTACGTTCTTGGCCTTTACAGTGATATTTTGTGCTCAAATTTTTATGTTACTGGGTAAATATCTAGCAACTTTTCATTTATCACCACTGAATTTCTATACAATCTGGTTACTGATTCTTTGAGTCTGGAAAAAGTACCAATTTGAAACTGGTACAATACAGATAAGTAAAAAGAGGTATCAAAAGGTGATTCTTTGTATGGGTAAAAAATAAATAAATAAATCATTTTGACTTTGAGATTAAAAGTGCAGATCTTCTAATGCAGTGAACTATCAACATATTGTAACGGAGTATTCACAAAGCAGCCAGATCAATAGATGTAAATGTCACAAGTGAGGTTGTTCATCACCCTGAGCAAAAAGCAAAGATTTGGTTTCATGTGAATGAATCTATTCAGTGCTGGAGACGGTGGACACAGTGCCAGAATGCAGATGTGTAAAAAAAAAAAAAAAACAAAACCAAAAAAAACCCCAACAACCCAACCAAAAAAACCCCTCTAGTTTATGTGAGTTGTGGGGTAGAGTTGAAGGTGATACGTGGATGAGAATTCAGGGCAGGCAAAAATGTGTATCTCATGCGAAGCAGCCTAGGGAGGATGCACAGGAAATTTTTACTGGTTTTTCTGTGTGCTTTTGCTCCCTTTTGCTTTAACAAATAAAAAGGGAAAAGAAGACTCTGAAAAGTAGATAACATCCTTTTGACAAGAAGCTATGTAACAGTGCCGACCTATATTAGTACCACACATTTAGACCAGTCCTGCAAGATTTTAAGACTGCCAACATGAACAAGGAGTTCCTGGACATGCTCAAAAGCAAAAAGGAGGCCTACAGAGGGTGGGAGCAAGGACAAGTAGCCTGGGAGGAATACAGAGAAACTGTCCTAGCAGCCAGGAACCAGGTTAGGCAAGCTAAAGCCCAGATAGAATTAAATCTGGCCAGGGATGTCAAGGGCAACAAGAAAAACTTATATGTCAGAGATAAAAGGAAGAGTACAGAAAACGTGAGGCCTCTCTGGAAGGAAACAGGAGACCTGGTCACCCAGGATATGGAGAAGGCTGAGGTACTGAATGACTTTTTTGCTTTGGTCTTCACCGGCAAGGGCTCTAACCACACCACCCAAGTTGCAGAAGGCAAAAACGGGGGCTATGAGAATGAATATATCCTCCACTATAGGAGAAGATCAAGTATGAGACCATCTAAGGAACCTGAAGTTACACAAGTCCATGGGACCTGATGAAATCCATCCATGGGTCCTGAGGGAACTGGAGGATGAAGTTGCTAAGCCGCTTTATATTTGAAAAGTCGTGGCAGTCTGGTGAAGTTCCCACCAACTGGAAAAAGGGAAAGATAACCTCCATTTTTAAAAAGGGAAAAAAGGAAGACTGACAGACCAGTCAGTCTCACCTCTGAGCCTGGCAAGATCATGGAGCAGGTCCTCGTGGAAACTATGCTAAGGCACATGGAAAATAAGGAGGTGATTGGTGACAGCCAACATGACTTCACTAAGAGCAAATTGTGCCTGACAAATTTGGTGGCCTTCTGTGACAGGGTTTACAGCATTGGGTCGATAAGGGAAGAGCAACTGATGTCAACTACCTGGACTTGTGCAAAGCATTTTACACTGTCCTGCATGACATCCTTGTCTCTGAATTGGAGAGACGTGGATTTGATGGATGGACCACTTGTTGGATAAGGAACTGGATGGATGGCTGCACTCAAAAGGGTTGCAGTCAACGGCTCGATGTCCAAGTGGAAACAAGTGATGAGTCGTGTTCCCCAGGTATTGGTACTGGGACCAGTGCTGTTTAACAGCTTTGTTGGTGACATGGACAGTGGGATTGAGTGCACTCTTAGTTTGCTGATGACACCAAGCTGTGTGGAGCGGTTGACACGCTGGAGGGAAGGGATGCCATCCGGAGGGACCTGTCCAGGCTTGAGAAGTGGACCCATGCAAACCTCATGAATTTCAACCAGGCCAAGTGCAAGGTCCTGCACCTGGGTCATGGCAATCCCAAGCACAAATACAGGTTGGGCGGAGAATGGATTGAGAGCAGCCCTGAGGAGAGGGACTTAGGGGTGTTGGTAGATGAGAAGCTCAACATGAGCTAAGTGCATTATGGGAGAGGAAGTGGCTTCCCCAGTATTAATAAGCAACTACCTTCTTTTGTTACATCAATTTTAGCTCCAGCATTACTTTGGCATAAAAAAAAGATGTAATAATTTGGCTTATTAGTTCTGACTTCCTTATTTTTTTTCCCGTGGGGAAAGGGGCATGGGGGTAGCTTATGAAACTCTCAAGAGAATTTGAAGGAAAGTCAGGGGTTGATTCATTTTGTTTAGTTTAAGGTTGCTTTCAAATCACATTTTTCCTTTTGGCTGCTCATTAAGTGCTGCCTTTTGGTTGTGTAGATGTATTGTAAATTAATAGACTGCAAAAAAAAAACAAACCTGTTTCCCAGTGGCTTGATTGCAATGATACCTGAAAAGTTAAGACCTACTAACTGGTGTAGACTCTAGTTTGAGTGTTAAAGCTATTCAGGTTTCAGTGGCAGCATGTTGAGGTTTTACTGCTTGAAAAGAATTCTTATACTGTCATTTTCAGCAATGTTCTCCTTTTGAAGGAGCTACAAAGTGAGAAGAATATTTTGATTTGGCTGTTATAGTAATTGTGCTCTCACCTTGTTGCTTCGGATTTTAATGGAGTTTAAAAGCATTGGTGGTATTAATAGACTTGTGCTTTTTTTAAGAAGTCTGAGTCCGGTTATAATAAAGGATAATTTCTGGAAGGTTAAACACACAAGCTAAACCTTTGCTGAAAAATATCACTGAGTTGTGACCAGCAAGGTATACTTTTGAAAATCCAGTTAGCAGAGAGACATATTCTTGGGTGAAATAGAAAGGTGAGATTAATTTTGTGCTATCATTTGTGCAGTGGAATTCCAAAAAGATTTAAATATAGGCAGAAACAAATCAGAGCTTGCATGCTCAGTCATAAACGAAGCGAAGAAAAGGAGCGTAGAGGTTTGGCAGAGTGACTGGGAACTTCTATCCACAAATACACTGTAGTACTTAATGTCTCCATTACTCCCATCTTATAGTACTTCCTCTTCAGTTCCTTTCCAGCTTATCAAGGCGTGTAAGCAACTTCATATATAATTTTAATTTCTAGCTGAAGTAATGCTTTATGCTTTCAGTTTTCAAGGTAACTGCTAAATAGTCATTTTGATTTTCAACTCTGTCCCCCCCCAGTCATAACAGAACTACTTTTTCTTCATATTTTTTCTTTATATGTAGAAATTTGTATTGTGGTTTGCATGAGAATTGTTGAGAAACTGATGTCTTTCTTGAGAAATACAATTCTTCTCAAGTGACCTAAATGCTGCTGTTCTGCAATAGCTACTTAACATTTTTTGGTTTTAAAGGCAGAGTCAAAGATGTTTTAAGAATTCAGTAGCAGTCCTTTTTGTCCGCATGCCAGCAGAGAGCCAGTTGAGAGTGCACACCTATGCATGTGCATATATATTCAAGCATTTCCCAAAAGAATGAGCTTTGCTTGAATCTTCTTGCATAAATTTTCCATTAAAACAGAATGGGTTTTGGAAAAATGCAGAAAACTGTAGCTAAAGATGTGGTGTATTTTGAGCAGGATTTTTATAACACTGGGCCATAATGACTATTCCCTGTTACAGAAATTCTCATATGTTGCTGCATTTCTTAATTATTACCTTTGGGCTCATTTTTTTTACAAAAAGTTAAAACTGCAGTAGAAGCAAGACTTCTTTTACATAAGCGTGTTCTTTTTCAGTACTCCTCGCTATTTCTTTTGAAATGAACTTCTCTGAAATACATAAATACCAGTAGAGATGCTCAGCTCGCTCTCTTGTGTGGTTGATTCTTTGTGTAGCAGCAGTGTTTTGGAAGAGCAGTCTTCAAGAAGTGTTTGTGAATTTGAATTCGTGTATGAATCCAAAACATCAAGTAATTTAATTTTCATTAGCTACTACCAGTATTACTTGTATGTGATTCTCCTGGAAGTAACTTAAGTAATCTGAATAGTTATGTGTGATTCATAAAATTGGCAGTGTCAATGTACGTTGTTGGGGGAAGGAGGAGGAGAGAGTAGCATGTGTTTGGTGTAACAGTTGGATGTAGGGTGCAGTTTTATGTTGATGATTCTGATTTTGTTTCACCATCTGGCTCCTTTTTCAAAGCAGCATTTTCTCAAGCACAGTAGAGAGTCATTTTACGTTCTGTGGTTTTGCTGCAATTTCTTCTCTTGAAATAAGAGTGTCTGGTGATAAGTATCTAGGAGAAGCTTCTCTGTGGCTTCGTGTTACAAGGACCTCGTGAAAGAGTACATGAACACTGGTTGAGTTTTGCTCTTCACGTAGGAGGACAGCTGTTGGCCCCTGGGAGCTGTGCTTTCTGAGGAGGTCAGCACTGGATATTCAAATGCTTGGTGCTGACTGTTAGGGACAGAAGTTAAAGATGCATGAATATAGTTTAAGTGCAATTAACTTGGAGTCTTCTCTTGGACAAATACCTTTGAAAATCTGCTTTAAATGAGGTCATATTTGATACACTGTGAATCCGTATGCTGAGTTCTTGAAACCTTGCTAGCAAAGCTTATTATTTCTGAAAGGACTGAGGGGCTGTGAAACTGTCACGGTTTTGCCCCAATGTTTATGACTCTAGTTGCTGTATCCAAAGCCATAGACCAAAGTAGGTAGTTCAGATCTGTATAGAAAGAAAGGGAAAATAAATGTCTGGCATAGGCATTTAAGCCATTCAATAGGAATCTTTCTGGCAAGGGTCCATTTCTAGTTTTTAAACATTGTTTTTCTGAACTTTGGGGGGTTTGGGTTTTTTTGTGTGTTTCAAATTTGATTTTTTTTTTCTTCCCCTCCCCCCCAGTTTTCAAGAGAAAAGCCTAAAAATTACTTTCTTTGAAAACACGGCAGGTATTGGTACCTTCACACCCCTCTCCTTTTACATCCAGTAGTTCAGTTATGAGATCAGTCACTGCATCTGCTGTTAGAAGTTGTCTGAATTTTCTACGTATTCTTAGGAAGATGAGCTGTATTTATTTCTCTCCTCTGGTTCTGGGAGTTCAGCAGAGACTGGTGCCTGCCCCAGGAGTGAGTTGGTATGTGTAGTGGTTTAAGGATTGTTGTCAAAGTATCATATGCTTGTAAAAGACAGGAGAAGACACACTTTCATCCACAAATATTGGAGATGCCTCCGTGAGGGGTTTTTCTATGGAAAGCTGAACAAGCTGTGAACGTGATGTTAGACTTACAGCATGTTTCAAGTACATAGAAGTTAACTGGAGCAGGGATTGGAATAATGTCTTCCCAGTCCCAAGAAGCCAGTACCATTCTCTGTGTGATGCAAGAACGTTTGAGTCTAAACTTGTTGATCTATCATGCTTTTAAAAACTTACATATTCTCCTTAGTCTGAACGGTGTTAAAAGATACAGAGCACTCCTATGCAGGGAAATTGAAGAAATTTGTCTTGCTAGCTTGGAAATTCTATTATATAGCAGTCTATATCTCAGCAATTTCCACTAAATTACACTCGGGTGGATCACTTATGACTCTTATTTCAAGATTTCGGTAATAACCGTAATAGTGTACAAAACCTGAATGTTTCTCCTTAATACACATTGTGATGAACTACCTGAACACATACCTGATCTACAAGACAGATATGAGGAGATTAATTTGTCATAAATGTTATTTTTTCAGTTTCATATCTGTACTTTTAACTCCATATCACGTCCTTGTCGAAATGTTGGGATTATTCAGAATGTATTCAGAAGGGCTAAAGAAGATAAGCTAAAGGAATGTAATATGATAAAGCCTAAAAAACAGTATGATCTAGTTTTCAAGATACTCTTGAGATTGATTTAGTAGAAGTGACAAAATGGATATTGCCAACTTTTCTCAATTTTGAAAACTATTGCAATTACTTAATAAAGCCTGTCTCATCTGTGTAAATATAACTTAATGCTGTCCTTGAGGCTAACCAATTAAAGTGAAGATTCTGAGTGTAATAATAGTATCATGGATTTTAAAAGTCTCAATAAAGTGAATGATACTTTTTTTTTGATCTTTTGTTAAATGAATGACACTTTTGTATGTCATTGTTTCACAAGTATGTAATATGTTAATAAATTTGTTCTGAGAAAAACAGTTGTTAGAAATTTGTATGGCAGTGATTTTTTTTTTTCAACATCGGGAGGGAATTGATCATAGGAATTGGACTGTAAAAGATAAGAAAGCAAGTATATATACACACACTCTGCATGGCAGTCCGTACACCTAGAATTTATGCAGACTTCTGGTTCTCCTTTGAGGGAGAGTTGTGGAACAAGGGTCCCCAAATCAGTTAAGGTATAAAAGTAGACTTGAAGTCCTGCAGATAAATAGGTTTAAATATTTATATAATCTTTTCCTCCCCTCCCCTCCTCCTTTGACATGATTATAATGTTTCAGCATGTACTTCTCATTTCCATAAGAGGACAAACTCTGCTAATTTTGTATTCATCTTGTACACAAAAAAACCCACAAACCACCCCACCCCCCCAAAAAAAACCAAACCCAAAAAAGCTTTTAAGATTAAAAGAACCCCGAACTATGACTTAAAAGAGTTATGAAAGCATTTGTAGTGTCATAGTTCAGAGCTCATTTGTAGTGTCATAGTTCAGAGCTCTTGGGAAAAAGTTGATTATTTCTTTCATTTTGTATTTATAATAAATTGGAGCAAGCCTGTTGAACTCCTGGAGAGAGGACTGCAGCAGAAAAAACATCTAGTGTGTACTGTGAAGTCTGTACAGGAGCAAAGATAATATGGGGGCGGCGTGGTGGTGGTGTGGGGAGACGCAGGCACGTTTCTCTTCATTTTTCTCTCGCTGGTTGTTCCCTGGTACCAACCCAGAAACTTTCTGATTGCCTTTGTCTAAACAGACATCTGGGTTTTTCACTTCCTCTTAATCATCTTTTGAACTTCGGTTAACTGTAGTGCACATTGAGGGAAGCATGTAGAGTGGTCTTGTGGGACCAGTTGAGCATGTGTGCACAATGGTATATCTAATGCACTTTCCAAGTTTGGCCAAATACACTTTGGAAGAGTAGTAAAATGGTACATTTTGTTGAACTGTTGCACCTCTACAATGGATCTGCTAAATAGGATGAGCTTTTCATTGTAAGTAGAACTAAATTAAGTTATTTCTAAAATTGTTTTGCTTTATTTGGAGATTACCTTTAGAATACCTAATGAATCTTTCCGTCTCTGCCTTTTCTGTCAGTGGCACTTTTTACAATGTGATTGGGAAAATGCAATGAATACAATAAATACAACCTTAAAAATTTCAGAAGGTTAACAAGAATTTGCTATTGTTTGGAAACCCGAAGATGTAAAATACATCCCATCCCCCCCCACCAGCGAAGAAAATGCAATGGAAGGTTTGAATTGCCAATAATTAAATAAATAGTTTATCTAGAGTGTGTATGGAGCAATCAACTCTTCCAGAGGAGAAAGGAAGATGTGAACATAGAAGGAACCATATTCAGTGTCAGGACATGTCTTTCCTTTTGATGGTGTATATCCATTCCAGCAAGGACTGTGCCTAAAGTTTTGGAGAGTTCCTCATGCTGCGAGTCAAAAAACTCGAGTCCAGTATCCCTTCTGCCAGAACTATCTTATTTTTAAGAGCTGTTCTATGTTTAACTGTTGGTAGTGGACCCCATCGCTGAATCCCACTCTGTTGCTGTTGAAAACAAAATACTAATAAAGCTCCCCAGACTCTTCATCATCCAGCTGAAAAGTGGTGGGACAGGCAAAAATCTTGTTCGGATTCCATATAGATGATCAAATGGCTAATGGGCTGTCAAATGCGGACCCTCTTGTCTGCAAGTGAGCAAGATGTTTGGCATATGTCTGTCTTTTGGATGCACATGAAAGCGCCTGAGTTCTTTGATAGAGAACATGTATAAAGACTTTCTGCTGCCTCTGAGCATCTGACATTTGTAAGTTCTTGTGCAGCAGAGAAAAAATTAGGCTGACACAAGTGAAATCCTTCACCATGTTTCACTAGACACTGGTGCCTGTGGATCGGAGGAAAAAAGAAGCTCCTCTTGTATCCTGTTATGATTGTTCTATCATGATGAACAAAATAAGAGTATCAGTTTTTGTTGCAAAATATAACAAGTTTGGGAATAAGGGAATATTAATGTTTTTAAAATTACTACTTTTGTATGTACAGTATAAACTTCAGTTTGTTCTGTGAGTAATGTAATCCACTAATACATATCAACATAATCATTGATAAGCATAATACAAAATAATTTTTTACAAATAAATATGCTGAAAAATGCAATATTTTAAAAATTAAATACCTTTCCTAATGATTTAAATGCCAGATCTATAAAAATGTTTTTGTGAAACAAGTGAATTTTGTATTTCTGTTTTTTCTTAAGATTGTGCTTTTAGCCAATTTTCTGAGGATTTATTGGTGCTTGCAGCAGTTTTAAACACATTTTCTTCACTTTAATAGTGAAATTTATTCCTGTTATATTTTTTGATGATGTTATTTCTTTTTGCTGTAAAACAAAAGTTAGTGGTAACCTTGCCTAAGGAGTTGTTTTTGCTGTCAGATGTATCAGTGGTATCCCTGTGTCCTTGTTACTCAACTGTAATTTCTTTTTTCCTATTGAAAGGAGCACGTTCTTTTCAGGAAATGGGAGAGTAAAAAGCCACTTATCGGAACTTTTTGGAAACTGGTATGAAATGCATGAGTGTCATATAGATTTTTCTGATTCCTGGTCTCTGTTTGATGTTGATATTTATATCAAAACACTACTGTCTGCTTGTCCTCAGAGTTTTGCTGAATACTCCTCTAGCTTTGGCAGATCTGCTGTATGAGGAGTGCCTTACCTGTGTTCTGAAAGACTTCTTGCTGTGGGGGGAAAAGCATTTGCCACAATGGTACTACGCTTATACTGGTTGAGAGAGGGAAAAAAATGTAGTGCATGTGTGATTCTTCTGTACCTTCCAGCTGGTTTCAGGAGTTTGGAGAGAACAGGGGCTGTGATCTCCGTCAGACCGGAGGAATGTTTTTAGATTTCAGATTAGGGTGTTCCTGCCCATCCCTTTCACAGAAGGAGAGTGAGTGTATTGGAAGGAAGCTATATTTAGGGCTGTGTTTGCCAGACCATTCTGTCTTCTCTTTGCTTGCACTCAGTGAGCCCCGGTGACACATCTGGTCACTCTCATGCCTCCCTCGCTGCAGGCTCCAGGGCCAGCACTGCAGGCTGACACTCCACCAGAGTTGTTGCTTGAGCTCTCCCCCATTGAGAATATCATTGTCTCAACAGCGAGGTATACTTTGGTAGTGAGGAGGTGAGAGTATTAGATAGAAGACCAGTTCTTAACCAGTTTCACCACCCACCGCCCCCGCACATGTGAAAAATTACAAGAATTAACCTTGGACTTCTGCATATTTGCCTCCAGCCAGAAAGAATGCCTGCCACTTGATTCTGGCTAATGAATGTTTTTGAAAATGCAGAGATTAATAAAACTTTAAAAGTAAAGTTTTCCAGTGATTGAATGTTCTCCTTTATATTCCATTTGTGCTTCTGTGCCATTATAAAGCCCAAGCACAGGCTAAGAGCTCCAGCTGACAAAAGGTTGTTCAACTTTGGTGAGGCCCATAGAGCTGTGCTGGTTTTGAGGATCTTGAAGAGGTATTTAAATGCTGTTGTGTTTTATAATTCCTATAAACTATTCTATTATCACTTATAAACTTAAACGGCACGCACATTTTTATAACCATGGATGGAACTGCTTGCTTCCCAAATATTAAGAAAGGCTGCATATGAGTGCAGGTTTGGGTCTGCACTGAATTTTGTTCATTGACGTGTCAACATCTTTTTCTTGTGATTTTACTGTTTCAGAGGAGAAAGGGTTGTGGCAAGGGACTGTTTCAGTTACTTGTCATACAAAAGGAAGGGGAGTACATCACATTTGTTTATGATGTGATGATGTTTGGCTTTGTGTATCATGTAATGTAGTCCTTTATTATGATAATTTTTTCCTTCACTATGTCACATGTCATATCAGGGCAATATTTTTGTGATGTTTTGCTCTAACTCAGAAGAAGAATTTTAAAGCTGTTAACATATTCTGAAGTTTCTCACCTTCAGAAGTAACTTTATAAGCCTAAATTTCATTGCAAGTCAATGAATTACACATTCCTGTGTGCTGCGGCCCTTTTGAAAACAGGGTTTAAAATATTTTGTGCCTTCATTCTTTGAGAAGTGTTATCCAGTATGCTTGAAAGGCTGGGGTCTGAGAGGGGAAAAAGTCTGAATCTTCAGGTCTTCTGAAGCTAAATTTGTCTTTGTATGGAAACTGTGTGTGTGTTTGAAAGGGAAGGAACAGATTTGACGACTTGTTCTTTTTTTTTAAATTTCATTGCTTTTTATTAAAGGGAGTGGATGGGTGCAATTTGGGGGTTTTAGGGCAGTTTGGTTGGAGGAGTTATTTGTGGAATGAAAAAGAGGTACATGAAAAAAAAAAAAAGGTTCAGCCCAGATAATTGTTATAGCCAGTGCCATTCAAAGGAACTGGCTGGGGGGAAGCTCAAATAAATCCTGAGGAATACCCGGTTTTTAAGAGGAAGCAAGAGACAAATATGACCAGTTACACTGGTGGTTTGTTTCATCCCCTTCCTATGTACCCCCTCTCTTGGCTTGTCTGAGACAGCTCTAAATTTAGAAAACATATCAAAACACAACATTTCTGAAGGAACCCGCAGGCATTTAAAGATGTCTGTGTGGAAGCTTCAGTGTTGTTTCAGCAGCCAGGGAGGACTGAGGTTGCTTGTGCTGGAAGCTGGAAGGCTGCCACTCCACTTCCTTTGTTCGGCTTCCTTTGCTGCATAAAACAGAGAAGACAGCAGCTAACATTGTTAGTATCAGAAAGTAATTACAGAGGTGACGATTTCAGCTTCAAATCTTACCTCCCTTGCCCTCACCAGTCCAAATGCCTGCAACCACTGCAGTCACCATATACACCAGTTTCATTGCACTCCCTGCCATTTTGCAGTTTCTTCCTCACTGTAAGAAGCACCTCACCATGAAAAGTAAGGGGTTAACGACAGCGAAGACAAAAGGAAAAGGAGATGAAGGTGTTTGCTTTCCCCTGTTACTGTTTAAAGTTTGATATGTCAACTTGAATATTCAACTTCCCATGCCACATGCCCATCTCACTTATTAGACTGAGAATGTCATGTCTTCCCCTCCCTTGTTGGGCTCTTACTTATATTTTTATTATTGTTAGTTTAATAAAATTATTTTCTAAGCCTTTTCTCTCTCTTTTCTTTCTGTCTCTTTTCTCTTTGCCCCCAAAGAAATAACCTGATATAACCCAAAATTTCCCGAGTTTATACCTGTCAGAACTCTTCATATTTTGTTAATTAACCATTTTTTATTTCCTAGTAGTGTTTGGTTTCTGGACAAAGCTGAAGAAAACTCCTAGAAGTAAGGTGGAGAAACATTCTTTACATAGGTGTGTCTTCCTAAGTGATACGTAATGAAATGGTTTGGTCCACGTTCCTATTCCCTGATGCCTCTGATTGTTGCAATCCTTTCTAAACAAGGGGTTTCATAGGAAGGACTCCCCCTTGTGCACAGGGCCCCCTGTACCATAATAGGGTTTTCAGACTTACCTTCCTTTTGAGTTCATTACAAGCTCTTAACAGATTGTTTTGCGACTTGGTTTCTTCCAGTGGCTTTGTGTGTCGAGCATTGTCAGAAACAAAATCATATTGTACCAGAAAACCTGTCTAGCATCCATGGTCAGAGGACAGCTTGCTTGCTTCTAATAGGTTGGTTAGTTTGTCCGTTGGAACGTTGTGAGCAAGGGTATCACAAATACCTCTAACCATAACTTTGGTCTTCTCTGGATGAAAAACTTAACAGTGCTGCTAACGACAGTCTGATATGACCCTCTTGCCCCAAGCCCAACTGCTGAATTTGAAATTGTGGTGTTTGGGTTGGTTTATTTAAATAGCAAAATTTTATGGGGCATTTAACCATCTGCTTTTTCTGCATCTGAGAGGTTGATGAAGTTGTTCATATTAGAGTTTGAGAGAATTTTAAAAGCAGTTGCATGTAGCTAATTGTGTTTCTTTCCCTGTTTAATAACGTTTTCTGTTATAAGTGGAAGTATGCTGATTAAGTGTTTTAATACAAGTTGTTGCATAAGCCATTTCTGTATTTTCTTCTACTGATGTTTTGTTGGAATTGAAATTATGAACACACTTTTGGCAAAAAACTGCCCATTTTTAGATAAGTAGTCAATAAATTTTGTCTGTTTTTAGTGTAGATTACTTTAATCTGTGAGGAAAAACCATATACTTAGTTAGTTAGCTGTGTTTTAAACAAAATACTTGAATGGTGATCTCTAGAAATGTGGCCAGCCAACAGCCTCGTGATGTGCGTGCATAGGCTCTATTTAGGAGATCCTCTACTCAGTAAGCCATTTCAAGTATGTTGCTTAGTAGCCTCTTGGATGAGGACAGGAATACACAATTTTTAAAAAAAAAAGGGTTCCAAAAAAGGAGATGTTATGATCCCATCTGGAGGAGAACTGAAGTGATTGGTCTAGTGCTGTGCAAGACAACTGCCAGAAGTATCTAAGAGGGGAAANTTTTTTTTTTTTTTACTCAAAACTGCTTTCTTCACTGACTGTGATAGTTCATGAAGGTGAACATCCTGAACTAAATTCTGCCATCGCTTATATATCCTAATTGTATGTGTTAGGCTGCCTGTGTTCCCTGTGAAAGTAAACTAAACACGCTTGTCAGTTGCTTGAAAAAACTGAAATTCCAGTGTTCTTCACTGCTTGTTACTTCATTTAAACTGAATTGATTGTCAGCATTTACACTGCTGAAAGTCCTATTCTGTGCCTTCTCTGCGAAGAGAAGTACTTGCGTGTTGGCAGCTTTTGGTGGAACTCCCTCATGGGTGAGCAATTACTTACTGGAATTACCCCAGTAATGCCACTGCCTGTTCCAGGGATGCTGCTGAAATCATTTCTAGGGCTTCAGAGCCCTTATGGGTGTTTGCTGGCTTCACTGACCTTTGTGTAGCACTGCTGAGTGTGAAGGCAGCCAGCGGGAATGGCCATGGGGGTATGTAAGGCTTCTGCAGTTTTGCTGTTAAGAGCTACTGTGTAGTGCGACAAATGCTTTGTTTCTTGATTTTTGTATCAAAATAATTAGATGGAAAGTATATCCTCCTACCTTTGTTTATTTCATTGCATCCTCCCTTCTTAAATAGTCAGTAAAATCTGTAAATCAAAAATGATCTGGTACATGTACTTTAAAAGAGCAAATACTGGTTGGTTGCACATCTAGGGAACTACACTGTAGTTTAGGTAAACAGGGATTATTCCTTCATTCTTACAGGATTGTATGGAAAAAAGTCCTACCACATAGGTGATTATTGGAAAATAAAGTGGAGGTGGTTTTTAGCTGTAATTGCCCACATGTTCCAATCTGAAAATTATCAACTATCTACCTGGAATCGGGATATAATTGCTTTAATTGGTATTGAATATAATTATTTGAAAAAGAGGGGCAAGCACCACAAAAACTTCATGCAACTCATGAACACATCTTAAATGAATTTGTCCTACTCATCTTGGTGCTGGCATTTGAAATACTGGCTTAACATTTGTATTTATTTAAAGCGATGGTAATGTTCTATCTGATTTCAGAGATAATCTGGTACCAAGATTTTTTGGTATCTGATTTTTTTTTTAATTTCTTTTTTTTTTTTTTTTTCTTTGACTGGACTGCTGTGAGAGCAGAGAAAGAGGAAGGGCAGTGGTGCAGCTTTTGGCTGGAAGATCTGAACAGAGCGGAAAGAAGTGGCAGGGATAGCTTAAAGTATGGTTGAACAATAAAATATCTGTATATTGCGAAACAGGGTGGTTTTGAATGGTGTTGGATTTTTTTTTTTGACTGCAAAATGTTGGTAAATAATAAAAATGTAATAAAATTGTAAAATAATGTAAATCAAAAATTAAGACTCTAAGAGTGTTTTTAAATGAAGAAAATACAGAATTTACTGTACAGTCTGATGTAATTAGAGCAAGGAGGTAGTTGCTCTGATAGACGACAGTTTTTTCAGCATTGAATCCCTGGGTGAAGAGGAGTCTCTATATTGTGATTTTTATTTTTTTTTTTTCAATGTCAAGCCCATGTGAAGATGAAAGCATAGTTTGAAATAATCTGACAGCCTAAATGACGCAAAATGGCAGTGCAAATGTGAACTGAATGTTCTTATGGAGTTCTGTAGTCAGCATTCATTCTAAAGCTTTCTTTGCAACCTATTTGTGGGTAGTATTTGTCTTCATGTATGCATATAATACCATCGGCTCTGTGTCTCTGGAATCTCAGCGAGAAGACCTCCACAGAAAGCTTCAAAACATCTTTATGTATTACGTACCACTGGGCATTGAAACATAAATCTTCTCAATTCTGCAATTTCTTCCTTAGCAAAGCACAACTCCCTTTTATTTTTCAGAATTATTTCAGAATCCTTAAAATAGTTTGCATTGTCTTTAATATGAAGATAATGAGCTAACTTCAAATATAATAATGGACCTTTTTCTTTTCTTATGTGTTTTGTTCTGCAGATTAAAGTGGGGAAAAAAAAACCAAACCCAGAGACACTGTTGACTGGATAGATTTTTCAACATGAATCGTGCTTTTAGCAGGAAGAAAGGTAAGTAACTTAGCTTATGTTCCATGGGAGAGATAAATATCCTGTATAAATCCTTTAGAATATCAAGAATTATACAAGGAAGTACTTATGCATAATTGTACCTAATTAATTAGGTAGAAACGGGCAGCCTACTGTAAGATATACAGAGCAGAGCATTCTCAATTGATAGTTATAGAGCTTTCTGGATTGTAAGGTTTACATTGAATTTCATGATATTTTCTTTATTGAGGGGAAATGTGTGTATGCATACGCACACACACACACACATATAAAAAATATGCACACTTTTTTTTATTTTCTGCACACACCAAAGGATGCGCTGAAGGGTTTTAGAACTCCTAAAGAGTTTAGTGACTTCTGTATTTATTGCATATATTCATTGGGTTCTTATTCTTGGGAGAAGCTATTTCAGAAAACCGTATTTAATATACTTGAAATAGCTCATGCAGCAGAATGTCTCGTAGCTTTAAGAAGCTATTCTGAATTTGTAGCAATCTGAAATGGTATGCTTTCCAAAAGAATATCAAACCACTGAATATTCAGAGTTATGTATGTTGCTCTTCTGGCTTGCTTATTCTCTTTTCACAGTCTGTTTATGATTGAACCTAAGTTTTAGATGGAGCGTTAGAGACGCGGCTTTTTTTATTCACAGCTTTGTTGCTATTTTCCCCATTTGTTTGTAATGTAGAAAATACTCACCAGGTGCAATTCCTTTATTTTTCATGTTTTCTTCTAAAGACTCTGAAGTGTGATACACACTGAGCCAGAGCTCCTGCTTTAATAACTAGGTGTAAACTCAATTGGAGTAAGTGTAAAAGTTTTGTTTATCTAACACAAATTCCTGCTTTGGTATCAATATCAAAGCTGGAAATAAAAGGAATCTGCCATAACTTACACCAACATGAAATGGTAGCACCACTGCATCCTTCCATGTCTAGTACATTTATTTGTTATAGCTAGATGAATCAAGATAACGTAAGTAGTCCAGAATATCAGCAGACATAGCTTGATTGCAAAAGGAAGATACACTTACTTGCAAAGGCTACAAAACCCAGTGAAGGATCACTTGATAACCAGTAGCACAATGGATGCTGAGGAAATAAGCTCAAAACCATAGCCCATGCTTTTCTTAAGGACTGATGTATTTTCTTATGTAGATATTTAACAACTCTATCAACATCTGTATCTACCAGCTGCTTGATAGTGTTGCCTATCTTCTTCCAAATATTTTGAGAGACCATTTCAATATTCTTTAACTGTGGTTTTATTTATCACAGCTGGGAAAGAAGCTTGTGTTTTGAGGTTATTCCCCCCCCCCCCCCCCGCCCCAGGCAACCACAGAATATTTTTTTTTCCTTTTTTCTAATGACTTCTGATAATATTTGAAACTCAGCCTGCCATGTTTCAGAAATAGACCAGCGGTGTTTTATGGGATATTTTCCTCGGTGTTTTGAGAGCTCTAAAATGCTCTTTTACTAATTCTCATTGCCCTGGCCAGTGTCTGCATCTTGCTTTTATGGTCAAATTGTGAAGTTGTATCCTCAGGTATCTGGGATCATTTGAGGGGTCTGGATTCATTCCCTTCTTTTTTCACTACTTCTTCATAAGAAACCTCATACTGACCTCACCTAAATTCTTGGAATTCGTGTGTTCAAGGGCATCTGCTGTGTTGTTCAGTTGATTTTGTGTGCTATTCTCTTTACCCCAACGAGAAAAAAGTATCATAAAAGAAGCTGTCAGGCACAATGAAGTGCAATTATTGTGGATTTTTACAAATGATTCATAACTTTAGTAACCAGAAGAATTAAATACTGTCATCCATTTATTTTACTCATAGTATTGCATGCAATATTTTTATTCTTTTATCCTAGGAAAAACACAAATTTCAGTTAAGCAGGTTTCAAGAATAAGTGAAAACTACATATTTTTCATAGAGCTTTCAGAAAAGCTTGGCCGTACCAGCATTTGTGTCTTAATGACTGCCTTTTAGGGCAGGTTCGGACAGGTTCAGTTGCTGAGCTTCCTTTATTTTATTTACTGATTTTACTCCTAGACCTCAAAGATAGAACAATTTCCACACCTGTGTTTGGTGGGATTGTTTGTGGATTTCTTCTGTTTAGAAGAATGTGGATATTTTGAGGAGTTAACTACGTGAGTGCCATGACTTGCCTAGCAGTTCTCTCGAAATTGTAATTAGCCTCCTGGTGGCTATGCTGGTAGGGTTTGTGCTAATTACAAGTTTATATCAGTCTGTTACCTTGAACCTACGTAAACAACAGTGTCAAATATACAGGATGAGGTGAATTTAAACAGGTCTAAGTGGTGCTTTCACTGCCAAAGGTTATCTGAACTGTGCAGACTTACGGACTAAGTGTCCTCTAATCCTCATTGACATGCTGGGTCTATACTAGCTTTTCAATACAAAGCATATATAGAACATAGGAGCTAGGGCCATAGCTCCTTAACTTTTTGAACCAGGTAAGCTGGTGACTAGAATGACTCTGTGCTGTAGTCGCTGAAGAGATCAGTTCTTGCTCCGTCACCTGGTTCAAACAGCAGGACTTTCTTCTAAGCGCACGTCCTTGGTGTAAGTTTCTTTTTGAGGGCCATGATTTGAGCATGAAACAGCCACTTCCACTGGCAAGGTGCGCTGAGTGCTCTGACCTTAAAAACAGATGTTACAGTCATCGCCTGTCTCATTCCCAGATGAGACAGACTTCTATCCAGACAAACCAGAACTTCTAACCTGGACGCCTTATGTTTGTATTTTAGTTGTATTTGTTTTCATTTGGATGATAATAATTTTAATTGAAGACTTAATTGATGTGCTTAAATCTTCAATTGATTGTGAGTAAAATTAAGTTGTTCATCTTCCATCCTAATAATGACAATGAAAAACGTAAGAAAATGTGAAGTTTAAGGAAATTCAGCTTGTTTCAGGAAGTACTTCCACAAGCACTCCTAAATAAATGAAATTTTTTTGCAGTCCGAGTTGTAAGATCAATAGCCATGAGTTCGTATGGGAACAGGGAAACAAACTTTATGAAAATACTGACCAAAAATAGGCAATTTTTGGTTTAAAGCTGGTATCGGCACCTGCTGAAGTTGCGTGTTTTAATGTGAAAAAACGTAGTACCTGTTCAAAATAAAACAGCCTTTCTGTTGACTTCAGAAGTAGTTGGTTGGACTACCAATTACATATGTTTTGGAGAAGATACGATGTTGTAGCAATATTATATGACTGTACAAACTGTACAAAAATATATATTGTTTTCCATTCCTCGATGAATGAGTGCAGTATACTCTATTGAAGTAGGTTTTGTAGATTATCTTTTTTTTTTTTAAGGATCTCTTTCCTTCTCCCACAAAAACAAATTACAGAACAGTGTTATATATATTCTTGCTGCTTTGTTGTTATGACAAAGCTTGTGAAAACATGTATGTATCTATTACACTATAAGGAGCTGCTTTTACATATGGTCCAGGTTTGGGTCACAGTTTCTGAAGAATCCTCTGAATTTTTCCTTTGATTTTTCTTTTAAAGTCAGGTGTGGTAATATGCTCACTTTGAAATGTTGTAGTGCAAAAATTCTGTGGTGCAGATCAAAGTCTGTGAATCTTAAAATATGTTTGCATCTTGATAATGTCAGTCTCTCGTTTAAGTAGTTTAGGGATATTAATGTAATTCTTCTGTAAGATTTTTGTAAATGCTATATTTTCATGTGACACTTTTCTCACTTACTTTATTGGTATCTAAATTGAATTACCTACTTGTACTTAATTTATATGTGATTGGGTATACAGGTAATGTGTATACAAAAAACATTAACTATGGGGGTTTTGGTTTGGTTTGTTTTGGTTTTTTTTTTTTAGTGGATGGAGGTACCTCTCCTACATGAATTTGGCACGTTTTACTGATTCTGTGGCCTTCTATTCAAAGCCATTACGCATATAACTAAACAAAAACCAATTAGTATTTGTTGGCTTTTGCCTCATCAGAAGTGTGAAAGAAAACTACCGTTCCTCCTAGACAGAGACATTTCTAAATATGGAAGGACTGTAATCCAAAACTACTGGGAGAAAGAGTGAAACTTTTTGAGTGTCTCAAAATAGTGCTAACAGTGTAGGTACGTATGTCAACTTTGGGCTAAATTTAGTACTGAATTGCAACGTGTGACTTCACTGGACTTCAGTGAGGTTGTAAGTCACAGTTGTAGTTAGTTAATTTCTTTATTACACCTCAATGGTCCTCCTTCATGACAGAATAAATGTCAGCCTTACTTTATATATGGTACAAAGTTCAGTGCCAAAGCTGCTGTTGTATGCGGGAATCTTAATTTTCTAATTTTTTTTTCCCATATGATAGCAGTTCATAAGGTTGGTAACTGGTGCCACATTATCAGCTCATGAGATGTAGGTGGTATTCATAATGCTAAATGGAATATATTAAAGTAGTAGCCTGTCATAAATCATAAGGCATAACATATCATTTCTGTGCAATGGCTTTTTACGAATCTCATTTATGAAAGTGTAGGCAGATGAATTTAATGGACAGGGTCTGACATATAACCTTTGCTTGCATTTTTTTAGAGGATGCTCTTTTATGTGAATAGACTGGCTACAATATGATCTTTATTTTCATTGTAAACTTACGCTGCATTCCAGAGATGACAAATGTTTTATCTAATATTTCTTTCTCTTAATGAGTAGACAAAAGGTGAAGCCCCAAAAGGGTGAAGGGAATAAGTATAAGCCTAAAGCAAATACTTTCATTCTGTCAGAGAGTATATTTCACATCAGTGATTTAAACAAATGGGCTATTGTGTGCTGGAATTCCACATCAACGATAATGACAAAAAAAACATAAAGAAAGAGTAGATACTCATATACTTTAACAGCGTATAAGTAGTCATAATCTTCCTCGTTGTGGTCTTCAGATATTCTTGCGATTGCACTTTGTCCTTTCATAAAAGCACTCATCACCTTCCAGGGAAAAAAAACAACCCTAGGTCTAAATCTCCTCCTCTGTCCCACCCCCAAAAAGCTGCTGCTTGAAGTTCATAGGAGTTTTTTTGAAATAAGAATTTTTTCAAAAGCAAAGTTTGGGAGGAAAAAAGGGTGCTTTTTTGTATACCAGATATTTCTGTATTCTTTTCGTCTCAGTTAACACAAAAATTAGTTATCTTAATACTTTTGTAATAGCTCCCCAAAGAGGTTTTGTGTGTTCCAAATAACTGCTTCTTGAGTTTTGAGATACAGGGTCGTGTGGGAAACAAGTATTCAGTGACCAAGTCTCTTTTTTGGAATGGCAACCAAATATGGTTTTTTTAAGTATTATTTGTACTATTGTATTGTTCTCATTACGCTACGGAGATACCCTTTCAAGTATGCCAGCAAGGAGAGTTGAAGGGTTACTACCTTAATTTGGTAAGGGCCAAATCGTCTTTTGTTGGTGGGACAAGAAAGTGTCTAGTTCTGCAACATGTGTGTGTTTGCATGCATTTGTATGCATCTCTGTATGTATTTACTTATATTCTGAAAGCAGAAGGAACACATCTAATTGTTTAGGAAAGAAATTATTACAGTATGTCTTTAGAAGATGAATAGCTACAAGTGAGGAGTATGCTTTGGAAACTTTCTCCGTAGGATTCACGTTGGGTCTGCACAGATAAGCCTAATTTTTCTTTTTTTTTTTTTTCTGTTAAGATGAGAATAGGAAGATAGTTTCCTGTTGGCTATTTTATCTGCATTATCTTCGGAAAGGTATTGCAGAAATGATCTTATCTATTGCCTGCTTTAAAGATTAACTAGGCAAATTAACAATGATGTTTACCACAATAACTATTTGTTGCTTCTGCAAAACCTAAGGAGGTCCTTTCAAGAACATACGTGCACTGCTTAACCATAAAGCACTAAATACTGACTTCAGAATGGGAACAGCATTGAAGGAGTCTTAAGCTTTTTGGTTTCTACCCTATTAAAATTTATACAGCTTAATTTACAGAATGTTAAATGATTCACACAGCGGTTTGACAAGCATATCTTTTGAGATCTACAAGCTAATAAATTCTTGATGTAAGTTGTTACTAGTGTACAATGCAGAGTTCTTGTCCAAGTGTACTATTGCAAGTACCTTCCCCAAGCTACAACCTAAATGCTTCATGAATTACATAGGTACACTGCTAGTTAACTGAATGAATGTCTAGTTAATGACAAGATATATTATTCTGTGTGAAATAAATTTGGATGTGTACCAACCATACCTTGATAGGAATCATAATGACTACTTAATTTTGTAGGATGTGGTCTTATAAAGCTGTTGGCAAATTGCAAAGAACATACAAAATATGTACGTACTGTATGTACGTAAGTACTCTGTATGTACTCTACATACAGAGTCTAGTTGGAGGTCAGTGACAAGTGGTGTTCCCCAGGGGTCAGTACTGGGTCCAGTCCTGTTCAATATGTTCATCAGTGACCTGGATGAAGGGATAGAGTGCACCCTCAGCAAGTTTGCTGATGACACAAAACTGGGGGGGNCCTGGAGTACTGTGTCCAGTTCTGGTCTCCCCGGTTCAAGAAGGACAGGGAACTGCTGGACAGGGTACAGCAAAGGGCTACAAAGATGTTTAGGGGATTGGAACATCTCTCTTATGAAGAAAGGCTGAAGGATTTGGGTCTTTTCAGTCTGGAAAAAAGACGGCTGAGGGGGGATCTTATCAATGCTTATAAATACTTAAAGGGTGGGCATCAGGAGGATGGGGCCAGGCTCTTTTCAGTGGTGCCCAGTGACAGGACAAGAGGTAATGGGCACAAACTTGAGCATAGGAAGTTCCACCTAAACATGAGGAGGAACTTCTTTACTTTGAGGGTGGCAGAGCACTGGAACAGGCTGCCCAGAGAGGTGGTGGCGTCTCCATCTCTGGAGACATTCAAAACCTGCCTGGACACCATCCTGTGCAACCTGCTCTAGGTGAACCAGATTTGGAAGGGGAGTTGGACTAGATGATCTCCAGAGGTCCCTTCCAACCCCTACCATTCTGTGATTCTGTAATATGTCACTTAGGAAAATACCATTTTGTGAAATCAAATCCTTTAGATACATAAAAGGATGTACCTTAGGTACATAAGCAAGAGGGAGCTACGGATATGCATATTGTAGTTTTTCTGAATGGTTGCTGATGCTCTCCTTTCTTCCCTTTCCAGTTCATTGTCATTTAAAAAAAAGTTCCAATTAAACTTTTCTATTACATTATTTTAATCTTCCTGAATTAGAACAATTAAAATTCTATTTTAACTGTATTGAGATTCCAATTTTTGTTCCTTTTCCTTTGTTTTGCCCTACCAAACTGATGCACACCATGTTCTTACTTTAACAGTTTGAAATTCTTCAAAAACTTGCCTTTTTAACAATATCTGACAAGCTTAATTGATACTTTTCAAAATTTATTTATAGTTATACTGGAATAGTTGACTGAACTCTGACTCCAAAAGTGAAAGGTGGAGTTGGAGGTTTGATCTGTACATAAGTCTTAGTGAAAACTCATGAAAATGTGTTCACTTAAAATAAATTATGCTGCAGCAGTAATCTCTTTTTCAACTTCAACTAGAAGCTGTTATCGAAGCCACAGTGTAGCTCTTCTGGTGACAAAAAGACATAAGAGGTATGGGCTAAATCGCTCAGAACGTTTTTCTTGTTTTTCCCTTTAATTTAGGAAGTTGAACTTGTTAAAAGTTCTTAACATCAAAAAATTAGAAGTGCAAAAGCAAAGATCTGCTAATAACTGGTTAGTTGCATTAATATATTATTATGATCCTGTTTTCCTTTCTTGTCAGAACCTACATACTAGCATCCATATCTTAAAATATATAGTATAAAATGTGTAGGTTATTCAGTGAGTGTTACTATTTGAGGAAATGCAAATACTGGCCTTTTTTATCATTTTGTAACTATGCCAACGCAGCATTCTATGATATCATTTTGCTATTTTAGTAATTGGCTGTTTGAAACCATTCATGAGGTCCTAGATAGTACGAGAGGAGGACAGAGAGGCTAAGCATTCTGCAGAGCTCACTCTGTTCTAGGGAGATACAGCTTCATTGTCTTGGCAAAGAATAAATACGCCTCCAGAGAACATTTTATATGTGCCAAAAAAAAAACCCCAAGGAAAAGAAATAGCAAAAGTAATTATTTTTTAATTATGTATATTGATGGACATTTGTCTATACGTGCTTAGGGTAGAATCTGACTCATAATTTCAATTGCTGATCATAGTAACCTAGTAGTAACCTTAATAAATTGCTGCTATTAGACACACAGATTGTACTCAGCCATTCCTCTAGAGGGTGGTTGGAACAAATATTGTAGCTGAATTATAGAAGAATATGGGTAGATTTATGTTCGTTAATAAATGTTTTGATATTGCATTCAGATGAGAACTCCGGTAAGAAGCTTTAAAGTCTCATGGCTCAACATATCAGTTCATTCATTGCCTGCATTAGTCGAGAAGACAGATTCTACCTTGTTGTCTGACTAGCATAAGTGACGTTTGTGAGAACCTGCCTCTTTCTGTTGCAGTGCAGGATAAAGGAAATGATTTAACAGGGTGCCCTGTTGTGAAGGTTTTCTTTATTTATACAAAAATAGATAATCTAGGAAAAATTAAAGATACATACCTGTATACACACACTGAAGCGACTAAGTTATTTGTTCCCTGAAGCATTGATACCTAGATGAAGTACTGATCTGGTGGGATGCTCTCTTCTTCAGGAGACTGTTATTAGGCTCATTGTCTTAGAAGATATTTCTTTTCATAGCCAGTTTTGCAAAGCAGGAAAAAAAAGACAGTTCGAAGATTTGTTCTCTTCTCTTAGCATGGAAATCATCCATTGATGTCAAAGAGATTTTGATTCAGTAAAGGATAAAGGCGTTTAGTTTTTACCTTCTAGAAATTATTGTATTTTCACTGTGGCACTAAAACAAAACAAACAAAAGAAGTTAAAACCAGAGTCTTTCTCTGTTCACCATATTAAAACGGAATGGCCACTAGGTCTCATACGCTTTGATAAACGCTTTGGAAACATAGTTAAGTAGAGCCTCTCTTAGCATGCATGAATTGATGATGAGAGTGGGGCTTAGGGAAGCATTTAACTAAACTTAACACTGTTGAGCATTGTTTTGCCATTTAGAAAATAGTTCATCAGTGCCTCTCTACTAAATCCATTCTATAATATCTATGGGCAGTAACGTGTGGAGAAATTAATCTCAAAGGGAGAACAATTTCTTGGCACTGTTACTGCTTTTCTTTTTGGTAGATAAATGGTCAGCTGTGCTGTAATCTAACCTAGTGTCAGCCTCCACTAAGTGCATCACAGTTGTTCTGGGTACTTTATGAAGTCCCTGAGTCTATTGACTTTAGCGTGTGATTTGTCAGCATGTTCTTCTTTGCTGGCTCTCCCAACACCGCTGAGGCCTCTGAAATGGCTTACACTGGTGCTCCCAGATTGCGTGATGACCAAGCATTTGATGTGAAATGCAGATTGTAAAGGAATCTTTCCTTTATAATGGAAAGGGGCTGGCATGATTCAAGGGGGACTAGAAAGGAGTGAAGTCTCAGTTCCAAGCACAGTTAATCCTCTGACCGTGAAAGTGGCCAACCCCCTGCCTCTACCCTTGCAGTTCTGTCTGTCAAACCCCAGGTCTTCCAAATGTTAATTTTATGCAGTTTTTCCACTGCCCTTAGCAGAGTAGTGTGTGCTGGCAGGGAGCAAAACCTGAGAAGCTCTCACTAAAAACTAGATGGGATGCTGTGCTGCTGCTACAGAGACTCTCTAAAAGCCCATGCCTCCCAGTTAGCACCCCATGCACGTGAAGAGGTGTTGTGTAGAGGCTACAGGATTACTAACTCTCTTTAACCAGGGCTGTGGCTTACTCTGTGCCCTTGAATTCTGACCGGTGATTCTTCTTCCCATCTTTTCTCCCACACAGTGCCAGTATGTTTGGCAAAACCACCACATACTTAGGCTTTTACCTCTTAGAATCTCTCATACCTCATTCAAGCTAAGCTCTACTTAAGATTTAATGGAGTCTGGATGGCTGAAACTCATAATTCTCAAAAAATACCTGAGCACTTATTTAAAATTTAATGTAAATGCTAAGGCAACCTAGATCAAGAGCTTCAGACAAGATCTAAAATAACTGTAGTTTTCACCCAGTGTGATAGCACGAGTGTCTTTTCACTTTCTACTACTGTTAACGTTAGATGCATGCAGTTGTCAGTTTTGGTTTTATCTAGGCTTTTGGTCCCTTCTTTAGAACTTACTGTTTTATTCATCTATAAAGTGTCTAGAACTCTTGCTGCTATATAGCTAATAAAATAATAATATGAACTGTGATTTTTTTCATTGTAGAGTTTCATGTTTTGTTGCTTCAAAATGAATAATTAAGTACTAAGCTGTGAAAACCCATTTAAAATTAATTCAAAAAGTGAGGGATCATGCAAACCACAATCCACATCTACATCATGTATTTAAATGAATACCTGCTTTATAGGTTTTCTTTTTTCATATTTTTCTGGTTTATTGGATGCAAAATGTCTGAAATTTGGTATTTCTCAACTGCTGTGAAATCAAACTAACTCTAAGCAGTATTTCAAAAGCTGCTGAGAATCACATAAATTCAAAATCGGAGCTTACAATTCAGAAGGAGATGCTCATAACAAACTTCCCCATAATGGCTTCCATGATTTTTTGCACGTCTTTGCTATCAATGTGCTTTTTGCCTCATATTGATTTTGTTTAGCACTAAGATCAGGCATTTGTTTAGCATTAAGGATCACAGGTCACTAGGAGAGCACCTGGAGTGCAGCACAAAGGAATTCCAGCCACTCCAGCCAGTAAGACAGCCTCATCAGGAGCCCATGCAAATGCATGTAGCATGGGGAAGAAACCAGAGGAGACGGAGGCCTGCGCATGCCTGCAGAGCTATGATTTTATTGGCATCACAGAGACATGGTGGGATGGCTCCTGTACTGAAGTGTTGGAATGGAAGGATACAGGCTCCTTAGGAAGGACAGGCAAGGGAGACGAGGAGGGGGTGTTGCCCTCTGTCAATGACCCGCTGGAGTGCATGGAGCTCTGCTTGGGGATGGTGAGGAGCCGATCGAGAGCTTATGGGTCAAGATTAAAGGGAGGGCAGGGACAGGTGATGTTACTGTGGTGGTCTGCCACAGGCCACCTGACCAGGAAGATAGGAGCAGCCTCATGTTCGCAAGCCCTGGTCCTCATGAGGGACTTCAACTACCCCGATATCTGTTGGAGGGCATAAGCAATCCAGGAGGTTCCTGGAATGCATTGATGATAACTTCCTTTTCCAAGTGGTAGAAGAGCCAACGAGGAGAGATGCTATACTGGACCTTGTTCTCACCAACAAGTAGGGGTTGGTGGGGAATGCGAAGCTCAGGGGCAGCCTTGGCTGCAATGACCATAAAATGGCGGAGTTCAAATCCTTAGGGCAGCGAGGAGGCCGCACAGCAAGCTCGCTACCCTGGACTTCAGGAGAGCAGACTTTGGCCTCTTCAGGGATCTGCTTGGTAGAGTACCATGGGATAAAGCTCTGGAGTGGAGAGGGGCCCAAGAAAGCTGGTTAATATTCAAGGATCACCTCCTCCAAGCTCAGGAGAGATGCATCCTAACAACAAGGAAATCAGGCAAAGCCACCAGGAGGCTTTGGATTAACTGGATTAACAAGGAGCTCTTGGACAAACTCAAACACAAAAAACAAGCCTACAAAGGGTGGAAGCAAGGACAGGTGGTGGAATCCAGAGGATTCCTGCACTGTGCAAGTCTTCACTCTGCTGCAGTAACCGTGATGGGGCAGAGAGCAGTCCTACCTTTGTTGCCAGCTTCCTCTATGTCTGGGACTTGCCACCAAACCCAGGCACCAGTCTGCTTGTCTGGCCTTCAGCAGTGCACTGACTTGAAATACAGTGCTTATGGTTAATGCAGGACCTTCTGCCATTGAACAAGCAGTAATGGTTTTAAACTGAAAGAGGGTAGATTTAGATTTAGATCCGCATACAAGGAGGAACATTTTTACAGTGTGGGTGGTGAAGCACTGGAACATTTGCCCAGAAGTGGTAGATGCCCCATCCCTGTAAAAATTCAAGCTCAGGTTGGATGGGGCTTTGAGCAGCATCTTTAACTAGATGAAGATGTCCCTTGTCATTGTAGGGGGAGGTGGAATAAAGGTCCCTTCCAACCCAAAGTACTCTATGATTCTGTCTTTTGGGTTGTCAGGCTTTATTCTAACATTCCTAATTCACACTGATTTTGTTTTTTTTTTTTTACTTGTGGGTAATGTCAGCTTTTGATATTCTCTCTCAAAATAGAGATCAGGTTTCAGGTCTTAAAATATTCTGGGAAATGAGTGCTGTTCTTTGTTCCGGTATTCCAATCAAAAGACACAATTGAAAGGAAGAGCCACTTCAATGCATAATCGTACTCCTGGGTACAGCTGAATGGACAAATCATGCTTCCTTAATTAAGAAGTGATAATATCATTCTTCAGTAATGGAGCTGAACGTTACTGTCATCTAGAATGAAATTTGCTTAAAGAAAAAAGATTTCCTCCAGCTTTGCAGTTTTGATCCTTTTACTGTGGTGAATATCTTGTTTAATAGTTTTCTTGCTGATGTATACTCAAAAATATTTAGTTACGGGTTTAGCATTAATAAGTGTCACAGTTTTTGCTCTTAAAGAATTTGAAGTGAACACGATTTTATTGTTCTTACATGTAACTAACAAAAAAATTAGTAATTGCTCTAACTGCAACTCCCATTAAAGGCAAAGGGAAAAAGGGTAGAATTTTGCTTTAAGCTATATTCTGTTACTTAATTCAATAAAGTTCCAGATTTGTGACTTTAATTCATGCTCATTAAAACAGGAGTATTCTCATGTTAGAAAATACTACTTAATATTGAATGTGTGGAGTATAAAATACTGCTCAGTGTTACAGAGTCTCTCATGCGGTTGGTAGTACAATTTAGTTTTTTGGAACATTTTTATTTTTTTAAAATGCTTTCAAATGAGAAAACTTTTAAAAATGGCTTCTAAATTTCTAATAAAAAGAGCTTTTTCTAATGTTTGGAATTCCACCTTAAATTATGTAGAGCATTCCAAATGGCTGTTAAAAAGGAGGAGGGAAGGTGTATTTCACAAATAATGAACTCATGTCACCATATGAAATATGCGGCAAGAAAAGTAAGACAATACTGCAGTCTTGCGTTGTGAAAATCATTGAGGAACATACGCAAATTCATTTAGGATACGTAAAGAAAGATTAAAGAAGATCTAAACTTCCGAATCAGTTACCACCATCCCACTTGCTTCTCTTTTCTTATAGAAGGATTAGGGCTTTTTTCTATCAGTTATTGCTCTGATAATTTTTCCAAAATAATTTCCTTTGTCCGTTTAATGGCTTGATAATTTATCCAAAAAAGCACATAATTCATCAAAAAAACCTAATTAGAAGCACAACATGCAGTCAACAATAGCAGGATGCAGAAAATACTGAACTGAGGCAGAAATACCAAACAAACTTAGACCAATAAATATCTTTGGGGGGAGGAGATGGAATTCTTATGGTAAATCAAGTTGGTTAAAATGGGAAGTGTGCCCAAGAGAAGTAACTAGGTTCTTTCATGTAAATCTTTGGGAAGTTGTGAGATATACTGCATTTCCCTCCATCCCCAATAACTACTTCAGACAGATACTTATCTAACTAAAAGGAGGGTTGGTGATGTTTTCCAGATAGTTAAATTAAAAATTGAATAACGTATTCAGTGCTTCTTTTATTTTGCTTTTCTGTAGACAAAACATGGATGCACACTCCTGAAGCCTTATCAAAGCATTATATTCCCTATAATGCAAAGGTAAGAAAATACGAAGTTATTTTGTCCTTTTACCTTTAGAACACAGCACATTCTATCTTGCTTTCCATTTGAAAACTGCAGACATGAATTAGCCAAATGAAACAGTGAAGAAAAGCTTAGCAAATGTCTGTTTTGCAGATGAAAAATTGCTATTTCTTAAATAATGGTCAATTGATTCTTGTTCTGAATTATTTGATGGTTTTCTAGAAAGCAGACCAGTGCTCCTCTTCTACTTGATGCTTTGTTTCTTTTTAATGGATGCAAAATGGATGGAAATTTTGAGTGCGAAGGAATTTAACATCATGCTGCATGTCTACAGTACTGTAAAAATTAAAATTAATAGCACAAACTTCTTCTGAACAATAGCAAAAACAATGACTAATGATCCTGTCTGCTGGATATATTGAAATGTCAAATACTCTGAAAATATGGTAGAATAATAATGGAATTTTTGCACACGCAAACCAGGAGTTTTACTTATGCTTTTTTATCCCAGTTACAGTGTAGTTCTACAATAGTAATTAATCTAATCTACAATTAGTCTAATAACATCTGTTCACAGGAAACACATCTTCCTAAAGTAATGACTTAGAAAATGGTTTTCTAAAAGGAGGAGGGAATACACAGTAATCAGCATAACTCAGAGTAAACTGAGTAATCGGCTATTACTTGCCTAAACAGGGAGGATAATTCCATGAGATTCCACAGTGGTCTGTTCTGGGTGAAGTTCTTGTATGATTGGTATTTTTTAATATAAAAATAAAAATTCTTTCACAGGCCGGGACTCAGTTTCCTATATTGGTATTCCCTGCTATTGTGTTTGCAATTGTCGTTTGCTTAGTATTGCCACACAGTGAGCAAGTGCTTGTAGTGGAAATTTTAGTCTCATTCTGCTAGTTGCCAGGTGAATATGTTTTTATTCTCTGTGCTCTCAAACTGAATTTTTGACCAAAGGATATCTTACCATTTAACTGTGTAGCCCTGCCAGACACCTTGGCTTTTATATTACAGTTTTTGAGAGAGAGGAATACTTGCTGAGGTGACTATGCCATCTGTTTTAAGAACAAGCTGAAGCTACGAATTCTGTTAATTCACTGAACAATGCCCATTTGTTTGTGGTCTTTACTTCAAGTGAAAAAAACCCACAACCTCCCTCATCTTTCGTGTATCATTGTCTTTCTTAAGAGCATATATCATGAATAGGTGTCAGTACAGTTATGCAGAAAAAATTTTGGAATAAAGAAAATGGTGATAGCATGGTGATAACTGTGGAAACCACAGCATCAGCAGCTTCTGGAGTAGTAAAGAGGGATGAGGAATTCCTATCCAAAGGAAGTCTGTTCTCAGCCTTGTTAGAAAGACTCTTGGTCCAAAAAAGTCTTTCCGTTTATTTAGGTTAATATATGCCAAAGTGTCCTTTCCAATTCTGCTCCTGTTTAATGTGGGTTCTGACCTTACAGAGCCTCCTTGACCTTCGTGCTGTTAGCCTCCAAGGACTGTCAGAATACTTGCAGGCAAGCTGCAATGTAGTACAGCATACGCTTTTTTTATTTAAAAAGAAAAAAAAAGTTTACCCATTTTTTTCATTCGAATCACAGTAGAAAGAACTTGATTCATTATTCCAAAGCAAGTAAAAAGTTGCTTTGCTCTGTAACTGGAGTGTAAAGGGTATGCGATTTCAACATTGCGGTTTTTTATTGAGACGTGGCATAAATTTACGTAGCTTTTATGAGGTTAGCTGGCATACACAGACATAACAACATTATTAAATCTAGGTGGTATTTCCACCTCAATTCTCAAGTACCATTTCCATTAAGTTTTGCAATATTTGTCTTTTTAAGAGGAAGGCAAGTATCTGTTAGTACCTCATTTGGGTTTTGTAACCTTTCTGATTTTTAACTAAAATATCCCATTGATTTCAGGTCTGGTAACTACATTGCGAAATAATGATTAAAAACTCAGTAAGCATTTATAAAGCAAGTATTGAAAAAGAATCATTGATTATTTTTTTTCAAATGTTCATATTGTTCCAATTCTGTAACATTCTATTCATATAACTTTTATATTTTTGGGAGGAAAAGACAATACTTAATCTGATTTATTTTACAAGTTACCTATGCGAGTGAAGAATGACGTGTTCAGAAAATCAAATGAATTTGATTGAAAGCAGTACCAGAGATGTTCTTTTTTCATGGGCAAGTGAGCTGTATTCTGCCACATTGTTTTTTGAATGCAAATTACTGTGGATGAAAAATAGAAAAATAGTGTTTTCTCTTCTTTGTAAGACACAAAAATCATTTCTCTGACACTAATCTTCTCAGATGATCAGAAAAAAGAGAGTTTACTAAGAACAACCGGAAAAGATGGGGCTTTGTTTCTTTACTTATTTCCTAAGATATCTTTTAAAAATTACAGAAAGCTTGTTGATAAAATACAATTCATGAGTTGACTGTTATTAAAAAAAAAAATCCTAGCACAGTAAACTGGAAATTAACCCTGCAATATTGACAACTGGCCTTTTTTCTACAAATGGGACTTCTTAATAGAGAATTAGTAATGTCTTGTATCTCTTAGGACATAACACCCGCAGGATGATTTATGGTGATAATCCTATTTGCAAGAAAATACGAGCAGAGTTGTTTCTTTTGGAAGTAAAAGAAACGAGCCACGAGTCTCATAAGGATGCCCTTAAATATCAAAGCATGATTCTCTCTCTCCTTTCCAGCATACCCAGTCCTCATGGTACTTGCATTGTGAAATTTGCTGGGTTTTCACGTGGTTTGGTGTATGGCATAAGTTGAGGGGGGTTTGGGGTTTTTGGTTTGTATTTTTTTTTTCCAGTCCTTTTTTTGGGGTTAGATTTTCGGGTTTTTTTGTTTGTTTGGGGTTTTTTGTTACTGTTGGTGTGTTTTGGAATTTGTTTAGTTTTTTTTATCTTACTGATGTCCCCAGTCTTGGTCTTGCTGAAGGCAGTGACACTAAGATGCCACACATTTCAGTATGCTCTGGAGGTGAAATCTGGGCCTACTGAAATCAGCGATATTTTTCTTGAAGATACCACTCCAAATGAAAGCATATTGATGACATAATTTTTTTTTTCCAAAAAGATCATTTAGAATCTTGATAGTATATTATCAATTACAGGGATACAGGACTCATTTAGATGAAGTAGCATGGCAATTTTCATGTTACTGGGATATAAAATACTAAGGCAAACCAAAATTTCTCTTCTGTGTCATCTTTTTTCTGTAATGTTCCATCACTAGGAAAAGGTGTTTGCTTTATTTTCCATACTGTAGGGGGGAAAAAAGTTCTCTCTTCCCCATAAGTCAATTATCTTGATTTTAGGCCAGTTTCCTTTCTCCAAAACAAAAGTGATCAAAGCGTGACTTTATAATGGAATCTGACTGCAACCTTAAAAATGGACTGATTGTTGTCATCGCTTAACTGATACTACCCTGAGGGCTGTCTTTCTGCTAATAAAAAGTTGCCACTGCACAAAACAGCAATGTTTGGGATGTCTTTTTGTAGTAAATGATATATATATTCCCCTTTTTAGTCACTTGGTTAGTTTTTTGGCTTGTATCAAATTTCCAGATGTACATCTTTCCATTTTGCTGATTAGAGGTTCAGCTTCACAAGCCCTGGTGTTTATGTTGGCTACTAGCATACTATGGAGTCAGTACCTTTGACCTTACACTAGGCTGAAGAGCCGCTATTTTACATAATAACATGATGGCATGTTAAACTCTTGGGAGATTACTTTACCAAGAGATGTGTTGGCTTCCTAGTACTGAGACAGCTACTGTCCTAATGTTTACTTCAGACTTATTTTAAAACTTTGTGTATTGTCATGTACACATTGATGATTCTTGCTGACGTTTAAATTTAAAACTTCGAAGATAAATGAGCAAACCTTTCCCAACACAGGCTGTTAAACATATCTTACTTTGTTTATTTGTGGGGTTTTGATGACAATTGTGAATTTTTTTGTAGTTTCATGGATGATCTTTCCTCTCAATTATTCAATATGTATCTTTGACCTGTATTGCAACTGTAGNAAAAAAGAAGAGACATTAATAATACATACCCTGCAAAAGGCAGTACCTAGTAGGATTAATCTTTACTGTAGTGCAATTAACAGAGGTTAGTTAGGTTTTCAACTTTATGTAATTTCTTATTCCTTCAACTTTTTTATCATTAAGTAATGGCAGAGAATACAGGCATTTTGGAGAAGAATTTTATGTCAAAACTGTTATGCTTCTTCTAATTGATGTAACTACCATAGCAGGGCTCTAGGTGCACTTATGTCTTTTGAATATCTGCAGATTGCTGTCATTAGTGTTAGGTTATTATCAAAGCCATGTTTTCATGGCATAAACTGGATTTCTACTACAAATTTTTGTTGCTGTAGGTATACTCGCAATTTCTCTTTTTCTATCCTCTCAGCATACTACAGAATGATCATGGGTTTGTGTCAGTAAAAATAATTAATGAAAGAATATCAAAGGAAAAATTGTATATAGATTTTCCAAGTAAAGAGATATGCAAGGCATGCTGTTAAAAACTGTGCTAAAATTTATGTGGTAAAGTCAGATATAGCAAGATACTCCAAACAGAGCATGAAAATGTTGAAAATTAGAAACTAATGAAGTAAAGAGGACATTACAAAAAGTAATTCATTTTCTGTATTTAATTTATTATATTTAGAATTAATAACTTAATTCCAATTAACTTTCATTAGATTATCAAAATGTCTTGGATGTAATCATAACTAATTTAATGTATAAGCACAAGAAAAATCAGTATTGTGAAAATATACAAATGACATATGAAAGCAGAAAATTATAATTTTACAATGAAATACAAATCTGAACTTCTTAGTTACTTGTAATACATTATAGTTATTAAACTCAGGGCTTATTATACCAAAGATGAATAATAATGTAAATAAACCCTAAAATATTTAGAGACTGCAAGGGGTGCTGTCAACAGACTTCTCTGCTTCAGGGAAATGGACCTACCTGTTCCATCTTGCTTACAAGATTACGTACTTAAAATATGAGAAGGATAGGAGAGGATAGCATTATATCCACAAATAACCTACAAAATAAATGACTGTGATGCAGAAGGATTGTATCTAAACTTTCAACAGCAACAAACATAATCTCATATAAGTAGCTGAAGGAGGGGACCTGCATTTTAACTGTTCAGCTTCAAGTAGTTTCAGTTGTTGTCATTTGTCTCTGTGAAAACTGGTGAATATTTCAACTTCCTTAAAATCTGAACATTTCTTGGTTCCTCAGAGAGCTCGATGGGTTACTGAGTGCTTTTGAAAAGCCGTCAGTCTGTCTTGCCTGAGGTTGCATAGTCAGTTTGTAAAGGCGCGAGAATTAAGTTTGCACCTCCTGAGTCTTGGTCCAGTCTTTTGGGCACAAACCCACCCCTCGCTTCCCGTCAATAACGTATCACTGTATAGTGATGGAAGTTGAATAGTATTTGCAGACAATTGTATATCTCATCTGCATATGAAAGCACACAAGTTCAAAGACCATATGAATGCATGTTGCATATGCTTGAGTAGCCCACAATGTCCCCTACATGTCAGCACGTCAAGATCATTTTGCAAAAATTAGTAGGCATGTGGCTTATGGTGTCTGTGTGCGTCTGCACCGAGACTCTTGTCTTTCACATCCATTTACTATTGCCTATCTAAAAGCTATGAAAAATGTGGCTTGTTCATAATTGGAATACTGGTATCTTTTTATGACTGAACACTGTCTGAGAAGTGTAGAAAAAATTCTGGAATAGCAACAGCATGGTTTTGACATGTGTATGATCTCTCTCCAGGTGTCTATAGCCCTCTGCTAATTTTAGACAAACATCGACTACAGTCAGTGTAAGGGCTGATACCCTTTTTGGTTTTGCCCACCCTGCACAATTGCAATGTGCTATTGCAAAGTCCTCCCCGGGTGCATGGGGACACTGTGCAATAGCATGGTTGCTACCACAGAAAGCACCCACTGCTGCACCCACTCTATGTCTGTAGCTGGCATGGCATCATCATTTGACGACTCGGGGCTAATAAAAACTAAAAAGGGTTCAAAACTTCTGAAATAATGCAAGACAGTGTACCGTAATGTATAATGTTTTTTTTTTTTTCCCCTCTCAGGAAAAGCAATCAATAGAGCACATGTCTTTTAATGAAATATTTTTGGTAGATACCAGTAAAAAAGTAAATCAGTAAATCTGATTGGGGGAGTGAGATAAAAAAATATTGGTCATGTTTTTCAATACATTATAAACTGCAACTGAGAGACAAACCAGTAGCTTTTGATCTATTCTCCAGAGCTCTCATCTGCTCTCAGGTTCTGCTTATGATCCCTTGGTCTCCTCATAAGCTCCATTTTGCTTCAAATATCTAAGTACTGTATGACATACTTCAGTCACAACTATGAAAAAGATTTGCAATGCAAATAAGAGATGGAAGCTATAATTTCATGGCAAGAAGAAAAAATAGATCACACCGATTACTGGTGGTGTATGCAGCATAGGATCTGAGAAGTATTCTAAATCCCTTTCTCAGTAATGTATTAATATGTTAAAACTCTGTAATGAAGCAGGATTGGGACAGAGACCCTAGTCTGCACTGCAGATGATCTGTAACCTGCAACAGCCCTGGAGGGTTTCCTATTCTGAGCAAGTTTTCAGTTTCCTTTTTATCCAATCTGTTTGTTTCTCTCACATAGATAACCTTCACATCCATTCTCTTTAGCAACCTGGCTGCTTAATTGCGGTCTTTTTCCTCATCTCTAACTTTGAGCAGTCTAAGTTTCAGTTCTCTAATCAGGGAAAAATATTTTTAAACAGCTAACAGCTTTAGACATATTTTTTGGTAGAAAGTTCTAGAATCAGTTATTTGTCACTGTAAATATAATATGTAACAACTATAATCTGGATTGAATATACCAGTCTGCAAGAGACTTATCTCATTGCCAGACTTTGAAACACCCTCAGTTTTAGAAAGATGGAATGCCTTATGATTCCTTGAATATTAGGGTTGTCCTTTGGCTACGTTGCTTTTGTATTAGGATTTGCTTTGGAAATTGAAGTGTAAGAATCTAGAAAACTTTAGGTTGGAAAAGACTTCTGGAGATGATCCAGTGGTTCTTTCTGAAAAGGGTGCTGACTTCCAGGTGGGACACAACAGAGCCTCATATGATTGAGCTTTAAATACTGGCAAGGGGAGAGATTCGCAGCCTCTGGGCAGCCTGTTCCAGTACTTAATCCCTGTCATTGTGATTTTTTTTTTTCTTCATTTGTAGCTGTAATTTCTTTTGCTGCAACTCATGACTCGGCCTTACATGTACATGTGCACACATAGACCAGCCTCGTCATCTTCAGATTGAACAAATGCATCTCCCTTAGCTGTACACCGTGGTCCATTTTCCTAACCATCTTGTTGCCTGTGACATCCCTCACCAATTTTAACTCCAACTGAGATCTGGCTTTCCTAAGTTCATCCCTGCATGCCTGGAAAATGTTTCTGTATTCCTCCTAAGTAGCCTGTCCCCATGTCCACCTTCCATACACTCGCCTTTTGTATCTGAGTGGTGCCAGGCATTGTGCAGCCCAGCTGATGGCTCTATCTGCTGTTCAGGCCTGCAGAAATGCTTTCCTGAGTTATGTGGTCTAGCTGATCGCTGCATGGCCCATGGCTTTAAGAGGAAAGTTGATGTTGCTGTCTTACTAAGAGGCTTCCTCTACCACAGCAGTTGGTCTAGTTACCTTTCACATTCAAGTTAGGTTTAGTTTAAGCTTCAAAGTGTGAATGCTTAAGGGAAACAATAAAACTACAAGGGCCAAATTTATTCTGCAGGGCCTGAAGAGTAAGCCGTGTTGGTGTTGCCTGTACAGGAAAATGCTGTATGTTGCTGCTAGTCTCTTGGGTGTAGAGACGGAGCTAGTCTCTTGGGTGTAGAGGGCTGTGGTTAGCATTAGGAACTAGGATTCTAAAGTTTCTGGAGAACAGGTTGTTAGATTTCTCAGTTTCTTTAGATATGGGAAGAAATCAGGCCTAAATGTAATCTTAAGCCTTATGTTTTGTTTCACTTTAAGAATGAGATACTGTTGCTCTATTTCATCTTGGAATCAGAGGTGCAGAAGGGCTGGAATGAGAAACTTCTGGAATTCATACAACTTCAGGATTATGAGGCACATAGTTTGTATATATATGGGAAACTTCTTTCTGACTCAAGGCTTTTTGTAGCCTTTTACTGTAAGATATGATCTCTTTAGGTATGTGCATTGTTTTGCTTAAGTTTGAAAATCTGCAGCAGGAGGTTCTATAATATTGATTTATGTGGCATGATCTGCAGTTAGGAAGACTTTTGTTGATGGCATGATTAACAGAGTACACTGGTTAATAACATGGTACCTGAGACCCATCTGTGCCAAGTACATTCTTTAGATTATTTTTGTTGTATACATTATGACTCTTTCCAGTAGTCTTGGTGTAGAAGAGCTGTTTGTTGTAACGTAGGACAGACATATGTTGAAGTGTTAATCCAACAAGTTCTGAAAATACAAGAATATATTTGTGTATATGTATGATACACAGAAAAGGCAAGTGGAAGTTTTTCTGTAGTAGTAATAACTCTTTCAACAGCAGTTCTTCAGAATATGGCATTTAGTATTGAACACAGCATCTGAAGCATATTTCTAAAGATACTGTGTTAACTAAAAGTTTTAAAATAATTGTAAATGGATGCATCACTTCCCCAGTATCTGTCTCAAAAGAGCAAAGCAATGAGACTCTTGAGACATTAGCAGCTTTGTAACAACTTTTATAATGTGATTTTCTTATTTTTCAGAAAAGAATAAATTAGTATTTGAGCATAAATCTTCACTTTACTGTGAAAACTACTTGGAGTCGTGAGTTCTTCAGCACCAGGCAAGAGCAGGCACCAATTGGCTAACAGACAGTGAGTGATATGAATGTCTGTTCAAGACAACCGGACAAAACTCAGAGGTTTGTCCAAACAGAATTAACAAAACAAAACAAAAAAGCGTGCAAAGAAAAAGGGTGGAATTTCCAAAGACCTTAGGGTCAGCAAAAAATTACTCAACTCTCTGTGTCCCTTTCTATTCCTTCTCTGTTGCTGATATTTATTCCCTTGCCTCTCCTTAAATCTGCTTGAAACTACCAATTAGCCTCATTAGCATGCCCTACGGGGTTTCTTTCTGCACAGTTATATTTCCATGTGAGCTGTCAGCTGTGAGAATGTGAGGTTTCTTTAAGGAGGCATTTTAGCCTCTGGACTGTCAAGTGAGTTGCATGTCTGACACTGGAACTAATAGGCTGTAGAGTTCAAACATCTAGATTTTTGTACTCGTGGGCTAGGTGGCCCACAGAGGTTTATAGATTGTTCTTGCTTTAAATTAGGATCAGGCTTGCAGATGAATTAACTCTTTCTTGTCTCTGATTTTTACTTTTGACAAAACTGGGTACTTCTGTTTGCTCAGCCTTTGCTATGTTTATGGAGCTACTGCCTTCTTCATACATCTACTCTTCACCAAAAATAATTAGGAAGCTCTCCCAAAGTAGACTAGAAAAATTAAATAGAACTGGATCATAGAAAATAAGAGAATGGCACGACTTTTTGAACAGAAACTTCTACAGGGACATACAATTTTACCAACAAAAACAGGACTACAGCAATCTGTCCAACAGCCAAGCTGTTCGCCATTCAAAAAGAAAAGTTTCACATATACTGAGCTCCATGAGGATTCATCCTCAAGACACCATTGGACAAGTTACCAGCTGCAGTCTCTGACTTCATTAACTTTAATAAAATAATGTACATTAGTCAGTTGTGGATTTCTCTCAGAAATGCCTCCTTCTGATTCAGAAAGTGTAAAGCCAACCTTGGCCTGTTTTAAAAGCATTTTGAACTTTCAACCTGAGACTTTTAGGTGTGACTTACTAGAGGAATTGATCGCTTCTGGTTTGGGACATAGCAAAGGAAAAATGTTTACGTGAACTAATTTGTAAAGCTTTGTTAAAATGTTTTGCATTTTACTAGAAATTTTTGTTGGCTATGAAAAAGAGAAGAGTAATGGTTTACATTGGTCTAAGCTTTAATTTTTATTCCTACTGTATACTTTTTTATAAGTAATATTTTCTTAATTCTGAATCCTTAAGGGAAATCAAATCTAGTCAATTCCTGTAGTTTGGCAAGTAGTTTTTCAGTTTGTTGCTGTAGTATTACTGAAAAGAGGGAAAATGTGGAAAAAAGGATATACATCAAATCTTAATGATATGTGTGGAACCAAGGGTTGCATTTGAAGGAACAGATAATTTGAAGCATGAACTAAAAATGTCCCTAAGCCATGTCTCTTACTGTTGCAGTAACACTTATGTGCTTCTGAAATGGGAGATACTAGGGAGACAGAGATAAGTAACTCGGCAAATCACATTAATTAGAGCATTCTGTTAATAAGATTAGGTGGGAGGGAAGTCCTGTCTACTCATGAATATAGGATTATTGCTGAAAATCCATTGAAGTCAGGAAGGCGTAGGGCTTCCTAAGTCAGAATTTAGAGGCCATATCCCAACTTGCAGTTTATGAGGCTTTGAGGAATTGCAACTATTAAAAGCAAACCCATTCTCAAAATGAAAAAGCATTCACTGGAATTGCATGTGCATAATTAATGTCCAAATCAATTTAAAAAGCTTTAAAATTAGGTACAGGTTTTGGGTTTGAGTTTTGTTTTGTTTATTTTTCTTAATGTCTAAATGACAGTACAAGTGGCCTTGCTTTGGTAAGTGGTCAAGTGAATCCTCCTTACTCCTTTGGTGATGTATTTCAGGGGCATGCCATCTTCCCCCTCTTGTGTTTGGGTAACCAGAAGAGAGGGAGGTGGGAAAGTTGGACCTCTTCACATGTTTTTTATTTTCAAAATTGGAGAGCACTCTGTTCATTTTGTACTAGTTGCAGCTTTTTTACTTGTATTAGCGTTTGCTATTAGGATGATGTTTAGGAGAAAAATGGGGTTCAATGTTTTATATTGATCTTGATCAGTAACACTGAGAGGTACTAACTGAGATTGTGCTGTGCGTTTCCAAGAGGTTAGTGTAATTCATCATAGTTCATTAGATTATAAATTCTTTGAAGCTAAGGGCTATCTTTTTTATGTTTGTACAGCCTCTAGAATAATGAGACAGAGACTCTAGGTGCTACCCTGATGCAAATAGTCATAGATCAAAGTTCAGAATAAGTAAGTAACAGAGACCTTGGACTTGACTATCATGAGCTTTCTTCTCAGTCAGAATAATTAAATGGTAATGCAGACAAGAAATGGGTAAATTATTGTCCTCAGTTTAAAGATAGGGAACTGAGGTAACACTGGAGGTTTTCCACAAATCTGCCCAAATCTGTTCTCAAATCAGACCCCAAATTTTGAATTCTACTTCAGTGCCTTGAGCTGAAGACTAAATGTGTTCTCAATCCCTGCTCTCTCAGTAAAAATGATTATGCTGCTTTTTAGAGAAGACTCTAAACCCTTATATGAAGGATTTTAAAATACACTGTTTTCTTATTTTATGTTCACCTAATGACATGAGTATCACTGTAATGATCTAGACTAGATTAATTTCATTACTTTAGCACCAGAATATAGATCTTTTATTGAAAATCATAATATTTTTTATGAAGTAAGAAGTGGCAGCCAACATTAGAGTTGGGTTAATTGCCATTGTAAAATAATGTATAAATTACTTTCCAGCTCAGTTATGTTCTCTTAGAACAGTTCATCTGAGATGTCCATCTCATCTGGTGATGGATCTTAAGGTCATTGATAACAGTGGTTTCATTTTCTATCTGATGTTAGGTTGAAGTAGTCACTATTAAACATTTTTGCAGTTTGCTAAAATAATCTTTCTAATAAAAGATCCAGTTCCCTCATTTGTATTGTTTAGAGGGAAAAATATTTCCTATGTTTAGGTAGTGCTCTGCAAATTTGTTTTAAATGTCTACAGAATAGTAGCTTAAAGAGAGGCCGTTCTTTCTGTTCCAAATATTATTTTAAAATAAATTACTCTCATCCTAGCTAGCTTTTAGAAAAACTCTGTTACTGGTATTCTTGAAGTGCCTGAAGGCCGAGTGTTGAATTATGGTGATCGCATGTTTTATAGCTGGCTTTCATGTAAAATTATGTGAAGAAAAGACAGTTTCTTCTAAAAAACAGATTAACAAGAGAGAATATAAACAGGTTCATAAAGCAGTAATGATCACAGATAAGTCACCTGCAGTTATGTATAGGAAAAGTGAAAGATCCAGTACAGCTAAACCAATATAAGAAATGCTTTTCTTGTTAAGGCTCATTGCCTATGTAGTACTTGCTTCCAGAATCTGTGGTGTAGTTGAAAAAGAGGTATTCGGAGTAGGATTTGACTTCTATGCAAGCAGGACATTCACAGATAATAAGGCAGAGGTATGTTAAGGGTATGTTACCAGTCCTTGAAAGAAAGATTTCCAATATGTTTGTGTTATTCCATAAAAATCTTAAATGTGATTCCTGAAGATTCTTGAACAGGTTATCTTGTACTGGTGGTCATGAACCTGTAGTAGATGAAAATGCTATCTCACTGCTGTGTTTAAGTGAGACATTAGTTAGACATTAAGTGAGACATTAAATTAGACTAAATAGTCCTAAGCTCCCGTATGCTCTGGCACACTTCAGCCTCTGTTCTTTATTTGGTCTTTCAGCTTGCCTCCTAGGTGTGCTTTCTTTATGCTATTACCCCTTTTCAGTTAAAATAATCAAAGCACCCAGAACCAGTGCTGGTTTCCCTGTCCTTTTTCTTTTCCCACAAGATACCCACTTTATTTAAAAATACATTCTCAGTACTTCAAACATGATGCAATTTTGGGGTCACAGTTACCACTCTGCTTTGTCCCTGTGTTTTTCTTCTCAGCTGCATGGAGCTTCTCTCTCTTTAATTTCCACAGATAGACAGCTAATCTGATTTTCACTTGGCTACACCAGTGAAATACTCTGAAAATTTCTGAGGGTATTTAATGTGAATACAGTAACTCAGAAATAAGTCTATAGGCGTCATTTGTGTGAAATTAACAACACATTTAAAGTAGTAGATAGAGCTTAGGAAGTAGTTTTTAGGAGCAAAGAAAGAAATGACATTTTTAATTAAAAACCATAGACATTTTCTTGGACACTTGTATCAAAATACTGCTATTAATTTATGTGAATGTGGCATTCATTTTAGCACGTTCTTGTAGATTATCCATGTGATTGTGGATTGTACTTTACATACTGATTCAGCATATTTCCCAACTGAAGTTGCTCTACTAAGAAAACATTAGGCTCGTTCTTTTTTCACAAATGTAGTGGTTCTCAGTATAGGAACTGTACAGTTTAATAAATAAAAAACAAAACAAAACAACAAAGCTAGTTCACACTTCATGTTCCTGTCCTTTAATACACCTCAGTACATATATCTGTCCTGTGGTGTTTTGTATCTCCCCCATAAAACATATGTATAAATTATTTGCTGCACACTAAAGTAGCTACAATACTAGAATTTAAAGAGCAGATGATCTTCTGTGGTAATGGTAGCTTAAAAGAAAATGTTCAGATTATGTTTGTATTGCATGAAAAAATTACTGAAAATGCTATTAAATTTCCGGGCTACTGGAACTTTTTTTTCAAATCTTTTTTATTTATATATAAATATATAAAAATTTAATTTGAATTACTATTAAATTTCCAGTGCTTTAGCTAAAGCACTAGCTCCACACATTCATGATTCTTTCTCCAGAATAACTATTTTATGGTGTGCTGCTTGTCCTCTGTTTGACAGCCAAGTGTTTCTATGAATCAAGAATTAAACCAGGAGTAATTTATTCTAATCTATGGTGCAGTAAGGCTCACAGTATTAAAAGTCCTGATCCAGAAGAGATGCAGTGGCCTTAAAATACATGATTTCATATTTCATGTTAAACTGGAAAACGGCTTTAATAAACTGAGAGTAATGGACAATGGCTATTTGTTCCTATTACTAAGGCTATTTGCGTTTGAATGAGAATTTTTTTCCTAACTGTGACTACTTCTGTTTTTTTGTCCCACAGGGAATTGTTGTTTCTGTGTTCATAATGTCATTGCGTGTTGCCATGGCGAAAGAGTGTGATACTACAAGTTCAGCATTATCATGTTAGTCAAGGACAAAGGAGGTAGAAATTAGTTTAGAGCCAAATAAACTTTATTCACAAAATTCACCATGTCTGTGGAATTGTATCTCTGCTTTTATAAGATATTGTTAATATTTTCCAGTACAAATGAGTAACTTCAATACTTTTCCATTGGTCTTTATTAATATATATACTCTCTCTATATATATAAATATATATATATAGAAAT
>VWZL01002045.1:130337-142498 GCA_013396915.1 Stercorarius parasiticus | reverse complement strand
AAAAAAATCCATCACAATTTCTTCCACAGCTTGTAGAGTTTTATTTACATGGAACAGAAGAACTCTCTAAAGATTTTGCTTCCAGCTTCAATCTGAAGAAGTTATTGCAAGCTGAATGCTCAGAATTGCACAATCCCACCTTGAAACGGCACTTGGAAACTCCTGGCTGTTCTAGTACATGTTGTTATGAAAGAAAGAATCTGAAGCCTGCACTCAGATTCGTGCCTAACAATGCGGTCATCTGGGAAATATCTCTTTGAAGGAGCCGCCACTTTCTGAATGACGTCGTGGCCTGTTTACTCGTGGCTCAGAGGTGCACCCCTAATTCAGCTGCCTCACTCCAGTTCTGAGCTAACCAAAATTCTCCAAATTTTAGAAAGCTTCATCTTATTGGTAAAGCTGAATGGTTTTGTCAGTTTTATGAACTAAGTTGTTTTTTTTTTTTTGTTATCGAATACTTGACAGCATAGCTTATTTCTTCATAAGAGTCTTTTGTAATCTTGGTTCAATTTTCGTTGTTCTTGGGGAGGTTTTGTTTGAAAGGCTGAATATTTGCAACAGGAAAAAAGTCAGCAGGACAGATGGAGCTCGAGAACACTGAGTTCAAGCTTTAACTTGCTATAATTTGTGAAAAAAGCTAGATGGCCTGCGGAATGCTAATACAGAGCAGACCAGTGCATGCTACAGTTAAAGAAACAGCGGCATTATGAAAACCAGTGGGTTGATAGAGCAGAGCAAAACAGAGCCAAAAGCTAGGTTTTGCATGTCTTATGCAGGGTGTTACAGTGGTAACTCTTATATAAATTATTGTGAGAATACCAGCACTTGGCATCGTGATCTTGCTGTTCCTTTATTGTAGCGTTGTACTAGATTGGGAGTTTTTGAGGGTGTGGGGTTCTGTCCTTTAGCTTTATGGGAATGCTAAGGGAAATTAACTGTAACCTCAATTTGGGTAGGCTAGTGGGTTTATACAAGCAGTAACAATGAAAACATTTTTTCACACTGCAGTACAGTGCAGTTCCCTCTGGACTTGCCAGTGTTGCTAGCTAGCATCTGCGGAGATTAAGTGGGAATTAAAGCAAAGATGGTCTCTGTTTTAAAGTTTCTAACAGTACGTTTGACATCTTTGCAAAAGAGTCTGTAGATGTACAGCTGTTTTTACTACTTCAGTACATTTGAGTAGAATATAGGAATTGCTGAAGTAGTGTCTTATGGTTAATAGAAATTAAATCACTGTATTGGCATCTGGTTTATGAAAAAAATGCAAACAAGATGTCAACTTTCTTACATTAAGAAATTTGAAAATATCTAGGACTCAGTGAAAAATAGTATTTCAGTAAATATGAGGGCTTAGTCTGACTTTAGTATTTTCATAAAGAAATGATGCTTGAGTTGAATCCAATTCCTGTGGTGCAGAACTAAGTCTACTGTCTAATTATTGACTTGTAAAGCTGAAAACTCTGTCTACTCTGTTATTATACAGTTCTAAAGCTGAAAAGTTGATGTTCAAAATAGTGACTGTGAATTATTTTTAGGTGGGCTCTCTTCTCTTAAGTTAAATATTTTTTTTAATGGGAACAATCCAGTCAGGAATACAAATCTTGTGAATTGAGGCATTCAAGCAGTATGATATATCTCCCGTGAATGAGTATCAGAGGCTTCGTGTTTAGAATATACCTTTCTAAAGGGAGTGCCAAGATTGATAATTAGTTCTCTTTTTCCCTGTCTGGATACAGAATGGTTCTTGTGGATAAACAGGCACCCTTCTCTGTGCACCCACGTTATCAGAAGCATAATCTGTTTGAATAAACACCTTCACTGAATGTTGTTTCAATAACGATGACTGTTGCAGAAATAAGGAAATACTGTATTTTAAGTTTCAACAGTGATTTTAGAGTTACCAGTTCTTAGAGATCAGACTAAATAAAATCTAAACTAATATGAGAGCAACAATAGAGGATTGCGGGAGCTGGCAAGGATGTTATTCAGCATCTGTAGTTGGATGGCTCAGTCATTTTCTAGGCAAGTCAGAAGCAACTCAGACCACAGATATGGTCAAACATTAGTCAACAGTATGCTCATTTAGTGAGTTATCTCTTGTTAGTTATCCTAAAATTTCCAGGCAGTAACAATGATACAGTACAGGAGGCTCTGCAGAGGTGATGAATAGCAGTGGAGAAACAGAAGACAGTAATTTGATGCCATTGTTTGATGTTGGATGAATCTCTGTGTTAAGTGTTGATAGTTTCTGTATTGAAGCAAAGGAACTATAATAACCTGGTGATGGTGCCTTTGAATTACCCACAGACATCTCCTGTTGCTGACAGATGTTTCTGACAAAAAAATAAAAAATTAAAAAAATCTGTTGCCATGTGTAAATGCCAAAACTGGCAACACTGAATGGGTTGGAATTGAAACCCAGAGGATAAAGTTTGGAAGCATGTTGTTTGTTTTATCTAATCTCTGAGCACAGGATTCTTGCATGTGAAGGATAATGAACAGTGCAGCATACCTGAAGAAAGAATGCTGTCAAAAGAATGTGTGTGTCCCAATCACAACTGGAGAACAGAGAATAAGAAATTATTTTTCTCTAGTGATAATTTTTTTCTCACTGCCATCTTCCTCTGCCCTTGTTTCTTTCATGCCAAATACTATCTCTGATTTGTTTTGTTTATATATCAGCTACATGAAGGGCACCTGGGCTTAAAAGAAAAACAGGCGTTCAGTATGATATGCTACTAATATTAGCATCACTGTCATTTGTGCACTGTTAAAATGTTCCTTTTTAAGCCCTTTTCCTGTACATCAAAAACTTCTAAAGAATTTTCTAAAAATTACTTGAGCTTGCAGGTTTTTTGCTTCAAGCTGGAGTTTCCATAAGGGATATTCGTATTGCCATCCTGCTGCTGCCTTGGTGCCTCCACTGGGTAGAGCTCACTTAGACCAGAAGTGAACTGTTGGCTCCAGCTAACAAGTCTGCAGAGCAGAGCCAAAGAACCACTTTTTCCTCATGCAGTTGTTTGAGGTGGAAGTAAGTTTGCATGTAGCTGTGTTTATTCTCAGCCTGTGGCTAAAATCTGCGTAGCTGTAGGGTGGCTGATCATGGTGTATGCAATGGGAGAACAGCATACACCCCATCACCACCACCCCAGCTCCATTATGATCTTCAGATTCAGCCTGACAGCTCTTCAGGGCATGATACAGTTTGAGATGTGCTGTTGAAGTGCTGTGTAGATTGATGGACTGAAGAAATACTGAATGTTTTTCTTGTACAACTGGTATTTTCTATAGTGACAGTCTTGACAAGATAAGCTTTTTACCTTTTTGCTTTCTTTCTGTATTCTAGCCTGCTCTTATCTTCCTTGTCGAGGTACTAGCTGTATCTCCTAATGTTGTTTTACCTTTAGGATTAGTTGGTTTTATGCAGAGAACAGGTTTGGTATTTGTATTGCAGTCTGATTTAAGATTCAATTTTAAATATTTCCTTGTTGATAGCCACCTTAGCATATGACCACACTGGTCTCTCTGCAGAACATCTGAGTTTGATCATTTGCAAAGTGTGTCCTAAATTCTCCTGAAGTTCTGCTTACAAACAGATTATGTTAATATAAATATGTACTCCTATTGTATTTTCCTTTTTCTATGCCCTTTAGTTTTTCCCATCTGGCCGTGGATTAAAATACAGTGGAACTTGAGGAAAAATATGACCTGGTGTAATTATTCTTATTCTTTTGCCTTGAAAATTACACCAAGCTAGATTTAGCTTACTTGGACCACGCGTCAAGTTTCTTCCCAGTGAGCAGCTATGTAATTTCTTTTCTTATCAAATCTGAACATGGGTTAGAAGACAGGTGTAGGCAGGATTAGGACTGCCACGTGTCCTCAGTTTCTCAGGCATCTTTGCCAGAATGTTTCTAGGTATTCCTGCTTTCGGGTTCCTGGCAATAACCACATCCAGAGCCTGATGAGGTGTTCTGCTCCAAGGAAATGTCTATGTTGTCTATGTCCATCAACTGTTCAAAAGCATCTTAAGCTTTAGTTATCAAATTATCTTCTTTGTGATTTAGTCATTGCATCAAACTTAGACTGAGATGATTGCTTACACATTCGATATTAAAAAGTTCTTAGTTACTACACTGCTAGGGAACAGAAGAAAGTACAAATTCAACCAATGTGGCTTGTTGATAGGTTGCTTAAAATTAAGCACAATGTGTTTTTATATCACTGCATCTGTAAGATTCTTTTGTTAACCGTTAGCTAATTATTTTATGATCCTTTCTCTAATGCTCTTTTTTCCCTACAACATTTCAATAGCTTATGAAATAGATTTTTCCTTCTTTGTATCTTAATTACTGTAAATATTTTTACCACTGTGTTTTCTCACATGCATTTGCCTTACTTCTACTGACGGATGAAATACCTGGTAATATTTGATTTCCGTTAGCAGATTTCTATTAGAAGACCCTTCTCTCTTCCATATATTTTTAATCATGCATTTCTTCCTGTTTTGCAAATAGTACTCGAACACTCCCTCAGGAAAACGCATAGAATTTTTTTCCTGTGCCACAGTCACCATTTGTTCACAACATTACGTGTCAGACAAGCAAGGGATATTCAGGGAATGTGCTGATGTCTGTGGCACTTCTCCCTCTCATATTCTCATGTGTTGAGTTTGATTTCTGCTCTCATTTAAGCAGCAATCATGCCTGGGAGAGGCAGTTGTTCTTAAGGTGTTGCTAAAGAAGTGTTTCCCAAGAGGAAAAAACCCAAACTTTTATGTACTCTGTCAAAAACATGTATTAGTAGAGAACCAAGGAAGTTGTTACGGGTAGGGAACTGGACTGCAGGGTGGGGAAAGAGAAGGAAGCCAAAATAGAAAGAGATGTGTATTTTATAGTCCATATTGTACTTCTGCTGTTTAATTGACAGAGAAGACTCACGTATGCAAAGCTGAAAAAAAACCTGTTCATGTCTTAGAAAGTGATTAACAGCTTAGACATTTATTCATCTGTTTTCTACATCGCTTCAAAACTGGTCCCACTTCTCTTTCGTTCTCATTTTATAATATATACTGTCACTCTGATGTTATCAGAATGTGAATACATTTGTCTTCCTTTCACCAGTAAATCAACATCCCTTCAACTTATGCTGTAGAAGGAGCTAATTTGTCAAATTTTGGCAGCAGGTATCCAGTAATTTTGCATTGCTTTTTCATTTCTTTATTGTGTGAGTTTGGTAAGTACATTTTTTCATATAATTGCATTTAAATCCATAAAAGCAAACTTTTAATGTGCAGGGATGTCAGAGTAGTAAAGAAATGTTGCACTGTGCAAGAGATTGAAATGTGATAACAAAAGAAAACAGATGTTGTTTTTGTATTAAAATATCCTACACTGCTCTCTACTGGAAGAGTGGAAGTCTATGTTAAATATTCAAAAGTGCACCTAAAACTATTTCTTAGTCAAGTTTCAGGCTTAATGACTTTTTTGACCCTGGTAAAACTAACTTTTCCAAAGGATGGATAGGGTTTTTGTATTCCCCCTAAGTTTTGAAGAGAAGCACCTGGATATACTTTGCATGTAAAAAACCCAAACAAACAAAACCAAAACAAACAAAAAAAACCCCAAACCAAAAAAGTAGAAAGTTGAGGGTCAAAATGTAAGCTGATAGGGGAAGAATTACTCGAGTGTACTAACGGCAAGGAAGAAAGTGAACCGTTAACCTTAACAATTCACCTGGCCTTACTAATAGCTATTGGGTATGTGGTAACTACAATAGACTTGTCAGAACTGCGAAGGATTATGAATGCCTGAAATTGCCCTATGTTTGAACTGACTTTAAATTGAGCCAGCAAAATAAGAGTAAAAAAGACTTACCTTTCTTTTAAAATTATTAAAACTATTAAAATATAGTTTCTGCAGCCAAAGTACCACTATGAAAGCATTTCTAATAATTTCACTATGGAATTGGAGCAAAACATGTCTTGCTTGAGTTAAATGCATAGGAAGATTTTCATTTCAACTGCATTGTGAAGGAATAGATATTCCCCGCAAGGGGTCTGTTTACTAGTTTGTCGTGCAAAACAGCCCTCCTGGCCATTACGGGGCTGAATTATTCTCCCAGTCGCTGTCAATGATAAAACTTCTGTTGATTCTAATATCATGAGATAGTGTTTGTTAATTCTCTGCAGCTGCACTATCTTGCAAATCTTTGCATGTGGAGCGAGCACATCTGGTTGTCTGCTAATATTAGATTATAAATGTTTGATCTGAGGTGTTCGTCTTGTATATGGCTAGTCAACAGCTCGCTTTGTTAATGGCAAACATCAATGAGGGAAGAACAAACCTTAATATACTTTAAAGGAACGATTAAACAGTTTTGACTGATGAGATCCGTTGACCTCATAAAAGTTATTTCTGATTATAGACAGCTGCAAATGAGATCAGAATAAGTAATATACTAGAGAAATAACCTTTCACCAATTTCGTAGGGAATTTATGTGGGAAAAACATTGCCTTATCTTGCTTTATCTCATACAAAATATTATATGTCATCCTCTTCGAAATTCTTAAAGTATCCAACCAAAACTCGGTATGGTTGTGGTGAACTCATTAGCACTAAACAATACAGAAATATTTAAAACGATGAGTCTAGTGGCATGCCTAAGTAATTGAGCATCTCTATGTGAATTGACTTATTACGCATGAAGTACACCAACTTCAAGACTAACCCTTTTACTAGATGCAAACAGTAAACGTGTAACAATCATGTGTAAACGTTTTTCATCAGTATTATGTATTTGATGTTAATGAACACTTAAGAATTTAATGCACTTATAAATTTGCATATACAATTAACACTGAATGATCTGAAGGGGAACTACTACATTATTTTTTGTTTCTCTCTTTTGCAATTAAATGTAGGAGTTTTATTAGCTTGACTCTCAGAAAGTTATATATCATATTGTTGTTGTTGTTTTTTCTTGTCAGCTGGGCCTGCAAAAGGGCCATAGCTGCGGGAGGGAACGTGAAGTGATCAAAGCAATCGCTGACTTTTTAAGTTCCTATCTAGAATTCTGCATCAGCGTTGCTTTCTGAAGCAGCCCGATCTTGAAAAGGGAGGTTTCGTATTTACCAATTTTGCTTTGAAATTTTTTTGCGCTCTTCCACAATTAATATTTATACTATTCATGCCACAGCTCTTCTGAATTTGTGTGAGATTTGGTGAGAAAAATCTGCTAAAAAGACCATAATGAAATGTCCGTCTCCCCCATTTCATGAGGATGGTGAATTAGTTGTTAGTTATTTACTTCAGAAGTCCCGGAGGTGGCAGTGCATCCATTCTGTGTTAGGGATTATGCATACACAGAGGCCTTTGTCACACTGACCTTGTCATCTGAAGTCTCAGTTTTGCAAATATATATGTGTTTGCTTAGCTTAACTATTATAAATAATGCCATAGTAATTGGTACCTAATATTAACCCAAATACGATGATGGGCAGATCACACAGAAAAGATACAGAGCAGATGGAAAAGCAAACAATTAAAAGCCTCCAGTTAATATGTTAGCTATATGTTAAACCTATATTGCACAGTCATTCTTTTGATATAATTAGAAAATAAATTGTCTTGATTGGAAATTCTTTTAATATTTTGCCCCAAAATAGATCTTAATTGCTGTTTTACTCTTTATTACTGTCTTACCATAACTAACTAAATAAAATAAACAAAATGAGAAAGCTTATGAAGCTCAGGCATGAAGCCTGTAAGTAGTTATGACTAAAATTTGAGCTTACCTGAATAAAAACCAAACAAACAATTGCAATTAAGAGATAAAAATGTGTATCAGATACAAACGTTGGAACCCATGGCATGGTCTCATCATCTCAGATATTAACATGCTACAGATCTCCTTTGTAATTATGGATTAAGTGCATCTTACTGTATTTTACTGAATAGTTTATTAAGCATAAGCTCTAATTCCACATCCAGTTTAAAACTGCTGAGAGCAATAAAGATTTTGGTAGTGATGCTTAATGTCAAAACCGATACTTATCTGGAAGACCGTGCATTGCGAATGACTGGTAGATTTCTGGTTAGTGAAGTGAATACTATTGATATAATGCTCGTGATGTCTCCATATACTTCTGGTCTTGGTTGCTTATTTCTTTTGTAACTTGTTGAGCAAACACAATTAGTTTGTGTTTCTTCAGGAACTGACAGTCATTTAAACCTGTGCTTTCAGCAGTTTATCTTTCTATTTAGATGTCTACTTCTCCCTCCTTTCCATGATCAGAAATGGTAATTTCTGATTTGGGGGACATTACTATGGACTTAAAAATTCAGTGAAATTTAACAGATGCCCTAGCTGTAGCAGAAGCTTAATTTGGTGCTTGCAGTTGCTAAGGCAGTAATGTGAATAATCATGAGGTACTGTCCTGGTCTGGGCTGGTCTGGCTACTGAAACGAATTACAGATGCTCTCCCCCACCTCTCCCTTCAGAGAGAAGAGGAAGAGTGAAAAAGAGACTTATGAGTTTAAAAGAAAATAAACTACTTTAATGAAATGGTAATAAAAAAGAAAATAATATATAAATATATACACTATATAGAAAACCAGTATCAAGCTCCCAGGATGACGATCACGTCACTGACTGGCACTGGGAAAGTCCCAGACTAGACTCAGCAACAGATGGGAACTGGATTCCAGATCTCGATTGAGGAACGCACGATCGGGATCAAAGGCAGATGAACAGACCGAGTCCTCCTTGGATGCTGGCCATTGAAGAAAAAGGGCTGACCCTTTGAGCCCACAGCTTTTATACTGAGAATGGTGCAGACGGGATGGAATATGCTGTTGGTCAGTTTTGGGTCACCTGTCCTGTCTGTTCCTCCCCCTAGGTGTGACACCTCTATGCTTTTCGGCTTCCAACCCTCCAACTGGGCAAATAATGAAATGAGCTGACCTAGGTTGTTATAGCAATAAGTATAAGCAAGAGCCTCTCTGCACACCATTCCCTGGCATAAATTGTAAACAATCAGGTCTTATCACTCTGGGAGCGGATACAGTTGGAAAGAATATGCTGTTCATTTCAGAGAGTTCAGTTAGTTAGAAAAGGCTTACTGAAGAGTAAAATTACTGAACAGAAAATTGGTTCTGTTTTACCTCAGACCAGGGCAGGTACAAGCCCCTGGAAAAACAGTATTTATGGAAATTATTGTTCATTAAAAGATTGGTCTGCTGCTGAGAGTTATTGAATACAGCAAGATACCTTCATCTTTCCTGGATTTCAAATAAGAGGGAGATCGCTGAGAGGGAAGGGAAGGGGAAATTACTCTATTGCTTTTGAGTTATCTTTTGCTATCTTAAATTTCAGTCATCTGGATGGAAGTAGGCAAATAAGAAACATAAGCCTTTCTGGAGAAGTGTCTGCAGGCAAGCCTGCGTACCCTGGGACATCTAGAAGTGTACTTGACACAATTCTACCCACGGTCATATTAAGAAGTGTATTAAGAAGTACCAGGCTGTTTACATTGATAATGCCTCTGGAGCTGCAAGTTTCAAAACTATAGATATATTAGGAAGCATGTGTGCATGTACACGCAGCCGTCTTCCGCTTCACCGTGGGCAGCAGTGACCTGTGTACTCTGTTTGTTGAGCCTTATCCACACTTGCAGCTGTTATTTCCTGTGTTTATGCATGATTCCTGGAATGTATATAATGTACCCTTGCCTGCTCACAAACTTTACAGCAATTATACTTCTACCTCTTGTGTTGTGCCAAGTGTGTGGTGTATAAATATGCTTGTATTACAGATATTTGGTACTATTGGCATTCGTCTTAGATTCTCATCTGACCTTATCTGCTTGCCTTCTTGTCCATTTAAGCTTGTGGTTACCTTTTTTGTTTTTACTCGCATACATTTGCTCACATATATTCACTCACCTTTCCCTTTCTGTCACGTGCAGTATCCGTAATGTCCAAGAATCGTTCTTCTTTCTCTGTATGCATTTTCTTCAACTGTCCCTTTTCCAGGGAAGAACATGCCCTCCATTTAAAGTCATCAGAGATGTTGCATGAAAGACATCAAATCAATAATAGAGGTTTCTGCTTTGTTACTACAAAACCTTGGTCTCCTGTCTGGAGAATTGTTATAGCAGAGAATATTGACAGCAGATGTGTGTGGTGTTTTGATTTACACACTGTTGTATTCAAGATGGCACATCACATTTCGGAGTCGGTAGCAGATTTCTAATGAGACTTAATTATCGATAGAGCTGCAAGGTTTCTTTGCAGGAGTACTGCTTAAGCACATTGACTACAGTAAACACTTTTTAAAGTTTTAATAAAATTTCAGAGTTACTATGTTGAAACCATCTGTAGCTTGGCAAATTTAAGTTCCTTTTGAAATTGCTAAGACTTAAAAATTACACATAACTGTGTTATTTTACACAGAAAATTGTATACTTTAGAGAAAAAAGGGGGTTTGTTCTTTCTTGCTAGCATTATTTTGGCGTATACAGGTAAACGGTATGACTTAAATCATCTGTACCTCAATGTGAAAATCAGTAAATTCAAAATTAATTAAATTATTACACAGATGCGGTTCAGGCAGGATTGTCCTACCTTTCATAACAGTACAGTAGAAGACAAGCAAAACTGTATGGAAGTACATAAAGGCATTTCAGTGCCTTACAGGCCTGATAAGGTCCCTTTGAAGTATCATGCTTTGTATATTAACAGGTGTATGTTTGGTTTTCATTAAAAGCTTACTTGGTAAAAATATGATCTCTAGTAGAAATTCTTTGAATATGAGCCTTGTATTTATGTAAGTTGGAGCCTTGTTCCTTTAAATCTATGAAATTACTGTACCAAATATCTCTGAGACTAAATCAGGCCTTTTTAATTTATCTTGCATCACTCTATGAAAAAACTTTCATACTTTTAGTGACATAGTCCAAACTATTGGCTCATGTTGATTCATGGGAAGTATCATATTTCAGGTGGTTTTTTTGGCATTTTTTCATTATTTTCCAAAAGAAATTATATTACCAAAATTACAATTTCTCAGTGGAAAAAGGTACTTAACCTCTGTTTTACAGACTTGTATAGGACTGAGATAAATAAAATGTTTTTTCAAAGCTGCTTTTGATAACTCTTATATTTGTCTAATTAGAATTTAATTCTTGTTATTCTCTTGATTAGAAATAGCTGTATGAAGATTTGTTATTTATCGACTATTGAAAAGATTGTTTTTCCAAATTGTTATTCGGAAATAATGGGAAAATAAGATTACGTGAGTTAATTAGGCCTTGCGCTGCATAACTTATTTCTCACAGATTAAAATCTTTTCAGTTTCTTGGCAGTACGGAAGTGGAGCAGCCCAAAGGCACAGAAGTTGTAAGAGATGCTGTCAGAAAATTAAAGGTAAGAAAGAATTCTTAATGAAATAAAAATGGAGTGTAATCTTGTTTTCACAGATAGGACGCTTTGTAAGTGCTTATAGGTAAATTCATTGGGTTTAGTAGCAGTTGCTTTTACCAATCTCTTCACTGGTGTGTAGGCCTTTCCCTCTTATTCTCCATATTATCAGATGTTCTGCTGTACAAATATTTAGTTGTCTATTAGATTATACAATTATTTATAGTATAACCTTTATGTACCTTAATGTGTACTGCTTGTTCTTTTGAAACTTTAGGGCTTTGTTAGTACAAACTTAGGAGGCAACAATTTGTTTCAGCTGCCATCCTCACTCTATAGCTATTGAATGCATCTAATTATGGCACTCCAAACGCGTTGCCAGAGAATTTAAGAAAATGAACTCTTCCTTGACTGAAAAAGTAGTGACTTCAGTCCTGCCTGTCCTGCATTTCTCTGGGTTGTGCGTTGCTTCCTGTGAGTCCCAGTTAGGTGAATTGGTGTCACAGGTGGAGTAATTAACTTCACTTGTAAGAGAGTAGTGGTGAAATATTTATTAACATAAAACAATGATTTAACAAAGTTAGTAGCGAATGCGACAGCGTTTTACGAGATTCAATGGGAAGGTACACTTGATTATTTACCACATAGAGGCCAGGGTCAGACAAGCTGTCAGGGAGACCCTCCTGTTGAGTCACGAGGCTCAGAAAGGACCCCCTTGCTTTCTAAACTCCTTCTCAGAG
>VWZL01002045.1:93066-130228 GCA_013396915.1 Stercorarius parasiticus | reverse complement strand
GGGGGGGGGGGCGGAAAAGGGGAGAGCAGACTGCCACAATTGCATCTTGTTGCAAAACACAGAATATCCACCCACTTAAGGTAAACTGTTGGTGCTGGAGAGCGGGGCTTAGACTGTCAAACCATGTCGTAAGTGGGCTATGATAGCTCTGTGGGTACTGGCTGTCCCTGACTGCTCTTCATCTAAAGCTAATGTGTCTGATCCACATAAACTGACAGTTCGACTGGAGGTGAAGGTTTGTGACATCGGCATGAATGTCGTCCAGCCTCCAGCTGTGATAATTGGTGATATATCTGGAAACAGAACTGTAGTGAGAGAATAGGGTTTACAGACCAAGGCTGTTTATGACAAGGGATATTACTGCCTTGTCCTCTAGGTCTTCATGTTTGAAAAGGTCTGTGTGCACAGACCCCATCTATGTGCTGGTGCACATAGATGGCTAAGAAGATCAGCTATTTACAATTTCTTCTTGGTTATGTGTTCTTGGGCACTGAGGGACTTGGTAGACAATTAGAAAGTATCCTAGTGAAATGATGTGTTGAGTGTTGCTAACTGATAATATGGCTTTGACTTGACTGTTCGAGTGACAGCTTATATGCTTAGAGCTCTTCAAATGCTATAAGTTGTGGTAGGGAATGCTGATCTGATTTTTCTGCTAACTCGCATTCCTGTGGAATTGCACTGCTTCCTGCTTGTCTGCTTAGAGCTATTGGAGCATTAGTTTATTTAGATATAAAAATTATTCCGCCCATTATTGTACTTTCCATAACTTTTTGTAGGGTTTTCATTATTCATTTAAACAGAAGTATCTCGGAAATGGACAGAAAATTCTGGGAGTCAATATTGAAAAATTTGATTCTGTGTTGTTATTATCATAAAAAAAGGAAGAAGGAAGGCATGAAACGCTACTCACATAGCTCAGCTTTGAAGGCTGAGATTTCCCTTGAAAAAGCCATCTTTGCAAAATTGATTAGTAATTGTGTTAAGGTATCGAAACAGATGTTCTTTGCCATTATTTTCGCTCTACCAAAATAGCACAGCTGCCTTTAAAGATCCACTTAGGCAATTCTTAGAATGTTTTATGCCAAAAAGATTTACTCTGCTGCAGTTCATCAGAAACATTATTGTCTAGTTGTTTTGAAGTGTTTTAGGCTAGTGTAAGCATGACCCTTTTTTAGCCATTGCAGCATGCTACTGATGGAAACAAAATGTGTGGGTTTGTGTGCACCTCATACAGTCTACGGCCAATACTGGAGTGCAGCCTGTTAGATGTTTTCTGTTTCTAAAATTCCATTACCCTGAGAAAAGTTAACTCTGTGCAGAAATCTGTCAGGGTAATATCCTGCTATGGAGAAGTTTCAATTCTATTTTAATGATGTTTTATCAGACTCCTAAGTAAAGCAACTGCTAAGTGTCTCTGTCTCACTGGTGGAACTCCAGTTTTATCTGGGCTCTCACTGATCACTGGAGGGTTTTGTTGGGTTGGACTGTGTGATTCGGTACCTTGAAATAGTTTACTCTGAAAGCAGGTCCAAAAAGGATTTCAAATAACTGTTCTCTGAAGTGTAGGAAGAGCCAGAACTGTTTTCATTTGTCAGCCAACACTAAAATTTAAAAGTAGTCATTTTTTGTACGTACTTGTGGTGTCATTGGAGTATGTAGGTATCTGTTCTAACTTCTTACATGTGTTCCCTAAATAAACCGCCTTGGAGATATGTGTCTGAATCGTTGCTGCCAGAATTAGTCCATTTCTTCAAGCTTGGAAGTTTGGAGCTTAGATATTACTTGGAATCTTATCTAGTCATAAGTCTATTAGAAAACTCACGAAGTACTTAAAGACAACTTCTGGAAAGACTTGAAAAATCTTGGAACAGAATTCAGAGAGCAATAAAGAGGTTTGCTGTTCAAAACAATCCTCAATTAATTGAATACTCATTTCAACATTGATTTATGTTATGCATCTGAATTCTTTGAAGAGAAGCTTAGAGATACTGGATTTTATAATTAGTCACACAACTCTAGCTTGCTTTTAGAAAATGTTAATTAAAAATTTGTAACCGGTGAAAACAGTTTGAAAACTTATGTCGTGTTTTGAAAGAAAACATACATAGCGTTTTTTGGAATAGGAGAGTTTTTAACAGATGTGTACCTTGTGGTGCTGTATTTAGGGTGTTTTTTATTATATGGATTTGGTTTTAATCACAATGTTAATCATAATTTGTTTTTCATGAAAATTAATAGCTAGCAGAAAAACAGCTGACTCTAATATTTGGAACTGTTTTTCCAACTGGCGTGTATTGCACCAATAACCTTTTGAAATACTGTCACTGTAAACTATTTTTCTTAAGCCATCAAGTCATCAAACTGTTATCAGAATAGACATATGATATACAACTTTTTCCTTGTTTAAATCAAAAGAGTTTAACTTACACGGCACAAAGACTCTTCGTTTGCCAAACAGGTTTGTGCAAAACTGTAGCATGCCATTCCATGAACTTAGTTTTACCAGCAGGTGGAGCTGATGTTCTACAGTAAAATACAAAAACTTGGAGGAAATTTTTTTCGATGCTTCATTGTACTTGTTTTATCCTAAATACTACTACTACATTTTCTAAACACTTAAATTTTTTGCTGGACCAGTTGCAATTTGAATATACATTTTTTTCAAGCATCTATAATTTAATTTTTCTAGAGGATTGTCCAGTGGTTTTATCTAGTTGGCATTACCCCTCATGTTTTCAAATTTCTTGGAGCTGTACTGCAGGAGAAAGAAGAAAGTTGGACACTAATATTTTAAAATACGTATTTTTGTTTGTAAGATAAGGTGAACTGTTCTCATAATTTATTACAAGCAGTTTTCTGGTCAAACTAATTTCTAGAATGAAATAAAAACTAAGGAAAATGGTACCAAGATGTGTCAGAACACGCCTACATTATTCAATTGTGTAAATGTTGGCAAATCACACTTTATTTTATAAAGTGAAATGATTAATTTGCTTGATTAATGAAGGATATAACTTCTAAATCAGACTGTAGGAATGAATTTGGTCTTTCTCAAAAAGTGCTTGAAGCGTTGCCAGAGGTGAGAACAGGTTGAAAGATCAGCATAACCAGGCTGCTAGTAAGAAAATGGTATGAAGGGGTGTTAGGGAGAAAACAGAAGTAAACACCTGAGTTTTGGGCTATTCCTTTTACAGTCTTCAAAGGGATGTTTTTGTGAGGACCAAACTTAAGGCTGTTCTCTTACCCAACTTCCAACTCAGTTTCCTTTTCTCCTCTTCTCTTCTTCTGTAAGTGGAGATGACCAGATAATGTAAATAGAATTAATCACTTTTAAGCCAGTTGAAATAATCATCAGCTCCTTGACCCTGAAGGATACACAAAGTGACGAGTGCTCTTTCACACGCCTCTACACATGCTGTGATGCTGTCCTGCTGCTGCCCTTGATAGACCATCAATGGATATTGTTCTGAGCTCCCTTTCACGTGGAAGCTGAGTTTCATTTGTTGATGAAACGACAGAGGAGGGTGGAGTACAGAATATCTGTTAATATTGGGATAAAGAGGTTTCCAGTCAAGCCTTTACAGCCATGACCGTTGTCTTTCAAGTACTGGAGAAAGCAGAATGTGTGGTTTGGGACCAGCCAGGGACAGCCTGAAGACCAAAGCAGATCAGATGAGAAGAGCTGAAGAAGAGAATACCTGTTTACCCTCTCTCTCAAAAACCAACCAACCAAAAAAAAACAACCAACAAACCAAAATCCACCAAACAAAAAAACCCCACCAAAAACAAAACAAAAAAACCCACACAAAAAACCACCACCAAAAAAAGGCAACAAACCCCCAAAACCCCACACCACCAAACAAAATAAACAAAAAACCCACCCAAAACCAAAAACACCCCAACACACCTGACCTCCCCCCCATCCGAACAAAACAAAAAAAAAAACTTCAGGGAGTGAGAGATGGAAAAAAGACTGTATTGCATTGTCTACATTGTGGTTAATAGATCAATAGCCTTCCTCTCAGTCCAGTGTGGGTTTGGAAAATAAAATACAACGTATTCCGTAGAAATGGATTTCTGAGACAGCTTTTTCCCTACCCAGCTGATTATTGAGAGATTCAAGGTCACATCCCTGTGGCCTTTTAATAATTTTCCTCTTCTTGACAGCTATTTTTAAGAGGTCCTAATACCCACATAAAACGTGCATGAGAGTTTGGACCATAATATGACCAAAAAGATTATATGTAGTCACTATCAAGGAAATAGGGCCTCTTTTTTTTTTTTTTTTCCAGGCATCTTTCCTTACAATGAATGATGTTATGAAAAAAGAGGAAAAGCGTCTTCTCAAAGCCAGATATAAAGCTGTGGCTCAGTGTAGACAACTACGTTGTCATCAGAGAGATATCTTTTAAGGTGTCCACATGAAGTGCAATGTCTAATGTCTCCCTGGAAGCCTGCGTAAAATGAAGGAGTTGAAGTCCTATTCCCTGGGCTAAAAAACAGCACCCAAATCACAGAAATGTTTACCTCTGATGTTTCAAGGTTTTTTAATAAACTCTTGAATTGTGCAATGATGTGTAAATGTTAAATAAAAGCACATAGCTTTGATTTGCATAGCTTAAATTGATTTTGATAGAATTTGTTTTAACCATTATTTCTTTAACTAAAACTCCTGGGCGTTTTTAAAACATGATTTTTTTCCCTCATGTTATTTTCTGTTGATTAATCCTCTCATTGTGGGTCGCTAAGTCTTGATGCATAAGCATTGCAAATGTAATTTTATTAAAAGTCTCAAAGTATGCAATTTTCCCTGCTACTGTAATAAAAGACAAGATATATGGAAGTTATTTCTTATTTCTTTTTAAAGCTAAATTAAACCGTAGAAAATAGATTTATTTGTATCTCTTCCTTTCCCTAAAAGATTCAAGAAAAATATGATGTTAATTCCAAAGCAGTTAAATAAGAGCTAGCCCATCCCGCTGAGCTGCTCATATTATTATTGGGCCAAATCTGGGTGTCTTGCCTGAGAACAATATATGTATAAACTAACAGCTTAAGAATTTGGCCCATCGTATCTCTTCCCAAGCCATGCTGTGATTCATTATCATTTTATATCATTGTCCATTTTGATGCCAATGGGAGGCTACAGATTTTTACCCTCTTAAATAATCTTGTTACTGTGTGAACTACAAATATTACTTTGTTTCAAATGTGTGCTGAAAGGAGAATATAATGTTTGTAAATCTCCCCTCTCCAGAGGTTCCTCGGGGTCCTCTTAGGTAGAAGGAGTAAGTAGAAAAAATAGAAGAAAAAAGGCAAATTGGCTGATACCGAAGTGTTAGGATCTGCTGTTCAAACCCTGCACAAGTTTTGGAGGTGGCTGAACTTGGCATTCTGGAGAAGGTCAGATTCGAAAGAAATTACTGATCAGTATCTGGGCATTATCTGTTACTACACAGAACAGGGAATGGGCAGGAAAAGCATTAAGAAAATAACTGCAGCAGATTTTCTGAATTTATCTACGTGTACTTTTCAGACGCTGTATCCCAATAAACCTTTGATGAAAAAGCTTGCTTGTCTCTCTGGATGTCTGTTTTGGAGATTCTTTTGTGTTTTTCTTTCACCATTAGCTTGGTTTTGGTTTGATTGAGTTTCTTATGAAGTGTGTTTCCAGTCCTCTGCTAACTTTTGCAAATATCCTGTGATCTTCCTCCATTTTGTCAACATCCTTCTGCATTTGGAAACCTCAGAACATTTGAGTAGTTCCTCACAAGCAGCTGATGCAGTGCAGCCGTTGTTGTCTTCTTAAGGATCTTTTTGAAATATCCAAGGATTGTATTAATCTTGCCAATTGTACTTTCATGAGAAGGTCCGCAGTTACCAGAAAGCATACCATGGCGTCAAGACCCTCTTAATTCCATCTTCACAGATTAGTCCCAAGAAAGTAAGTTTGTTCCCATATATATGATTTGCAATTGCAACAGAGATGGTTAGTTTGCGTACAGGCAATCTGTGGTGTTCTGCTTGGTGAGGTATTCTCTGTGTTATTTGCTGCTCCATCAGCCTTCGGGATCTGAAACCTTCCTCTGTGATGATTTGAGAGTTCAGATCTTTAGTTACTTTTCTCCCTATTTTTTTCCTCTTTTTTTTTTTTTCTCTGTCTGCAGATTTTATCAGTAATTATTTTCCTCCTGGTCATTGTTCAATAATGTCATGCTTAAGAAATAAACCCTGCTGGAATACATTAGAAACATATCTTCCCAATGACAATTTCCTGTTTATAACTGCATCTGGAGACTAATGTAACTAACTTAACTAATACTTTCTTTGTATTGCTTCATTTCCTAAATATAATGGCATGCAAAACTCAGTCAAATGCTTTTGTGTATTTCGACAAGCTGCATTTTTTGTAAAATCCATATTGATCATCATTAATTCATGTCACTTGAATTCTCTAGTTCTTGAACTTGATTTATGCTTTGTGAGAGTGGAGATGTGGTAGGGTCATTTTGTTTACCCTTTTTTTAGTATTGGCACAGAATTATCTTCTGGAACTTCCTCAGTGTTGTAAGACTTCTTGACTACTTGGAGCAAGCTTTGGCCAGCTGTTCTAAAACTCGTGCAAGTTATTCAGATCTACTTATTTTAAAAAGTTTTCATGTTGTAGCTGTTGTTGGGGACTCTGATGAGATGATTACAGTTGGAAAACCAAGCATTTCATCATCATTCTCAACATACGCTATGGCTTTCACTCAGTAAAATCAAATATTATTTATGCCTCCTCTTCATTGCTACACAGAAATATCTGCTTGTGCATCTTGCTTGTAAAGGGACATTTCCAAAAAGCCAGGGTTCACTCAAGTTCAAGGCTCTTCCAAATCGAGGTGTGCCCCAGGCTTATGTATTGCATAGCTGTGCTTCTGTGCACTGTGAAGTACATGGGAAACTGAGATGCCCAAACTGGCCAGGTGATCTGTGGGTTTTGTGGTGGTCACTCTATTTAACGTGTAGAAAAGTGAGCCAAGCGCAGACCCCTGTTGTACTGTGAAAAGGGACCACATTTATCCTCAGATTTTTATCCAATAAAAGGACATAATCAAATCAGAAAGGAAAGCTGGCAGAGTGGGGGTATTAAGTAGATGTATGAAAATTATCACAAAGAAAATTTAAGTTTTATATTAATTTTGGAAAAAAAATCTGTGCTAATAAAACACTGATTGGCTTATCATTTTCCTATTTTTTGAAGCTGAGGCTTAAGAATCAAACAGGTTAAATTGGCAGTATAAAATTAAAGTCAGATTTGGTGGGGGTTAATTAGTGATTTTTATTCAGGAAAAGATAGGTTTTTTTCCCGGAGCAAATTTGAGTTGTCATAGAAAGTCAAGAAATGTTTTTGACCAAAATGCCTGTAAACCAGTGATTAGGTTTTTTTAAATTTTATTTTCTATAAAATTATCTATTTTTTTTTTAAGTAAAAAGATGCATGAGATGACCCCCCCCTTAATTAAAATAAAGGAATGGGGCTAGTCATTAAACTGTATTAAAAGTATACTCTGAATATGTGAGAAAGGGGTTTGAAGACAGGAGCATAGGAAAAGGACGCGTATATAGCAAGAGCTATATACATGATACTGAAGAGAGGCAGAACTAGAAGCTATGTTATATTTGCTTGACTTTTGTCTAGTTGATTTTCACTAGTAAGTCATCATGTACAAACCTTCATAAAATATTGAGACAATATTTAGCAATCCTAGCTGTTGAAGTGTAAAGTGAGTATTTAGATTTAAGAATTGGTTTTAAGAATGGTATGGAGTGGTTTAGGTGGAAGTTTTGTTTGGTTTTTTGTGCTTTTTTTTAAAAAAAAACTAACTTGTGAAGCATATGGTACTTATCAGGTAACATGACAATTAATCAGGAATAAACTGGATACGTCGTGTTACTGTATGAAGTAATAGGATTAATTATAAATTAATATAGAGTTACTAAAATTTTCAATAAGTGTGCTTTCAAAGTGAGGAATAAAATTGGAAGGAAGGGAAAAGCAGGTTAATTATGTGGTGGTTCTTAAAACTAGTTAATAATTTGACATGAATGGGGCTTCCTATAAGCTTCCTACAAAATGAAATAAAATAGATGGAGACAGTCATGTGGTGTAAAGAAGTTGAGTTCATGGAAAGATTTCCCAAATACTAATTGGCATAGGCCTAGGGACAGAGCAAAAACCTAAACCCTCAAATATCACTTAAATAATTAAATAAAATCAGGGATCTAGGTGTTTGAGGGGGGAGGTATCAGTTGACTACAGCCAAGTACTTCACAATCACAAGGTAATTCAGGCTTCTGTCTTCCAGGTTTAACCCTTCTTAAGGTAGGTTAGCACCCGTGTTGACGTCCTAGACTATACCACTAAAAGTCACTGTCCTCACTGACAATATGGTGAATTATGCGCTCAATTATTCTTAAATGGGAGCAAGTTTGAGGACGCTGTGTTCAAACATACAGCTGTGAAGCAGAGACTCCAACTCCTCTGGCCTTCAACGAGTCATCGTCCTTATTTATGCAATTAAAATTACACAGGCTGTCAAAGACTTGAGAGGAAAAGGGCTGGTAACAGAGCAAAATATAGAGCAATTCCGTATCTTTGCTAAGAAAGTTACCCAAATTCATGACACTTCTTAACTGCCATGCAGTAGCAAATTTTAGATACTCTGATTATTTTGTATGCAGTGTTCATGAGAGAAAGACAAGTCAGATCTAGCAGCTAGAAAAGGAGATATAAAAGGATGGAAGATGTGTTGAATAGGACACATTACACAAACCAGTCATATAAAATGTTGTCTAGCCGTTGTCTAGTGAACTCTTAAATAAATCCTGAGAATACTATAGAAGAGATCAAGTATTTCTTACATGTTGACAACTGTAATGTTTTCACGTTGAACCTGTTTAAAAGAATTGATTTCCTTAGAGCAATATACAGGAAGTACCCTCCGTGCATGTGTACAGAAGTGAGCATAGAAGTAGTGGGATATGGAAAATATAACAATGTTCACTGCTCAACAACCAAGCAGTTGACAAACTATGTGAAAGTGTTCACATTTCTACTGTTCTAGAAATCTTATGCAAAAGCTTAAAATAAGTGCGTAGACATAAAAGTTTCAAGATGACCGGCTAAGTAATTTTAAAATATTTTTTCTTGTGTTATAGGAATATTCTATAGTGTGCAGTCAGAAATGCTGTTCTGTGCCCAACTGTGACTTTGGGAATGATTGGCATTGTTTATAAGAGCTTTTTGAAGGAGGAAGGAAACAACTTCAGGTGGTGGGAGTTGAAAGGAAATGAGAAATAACAAAAAAAATAAGTAAAGAAAACTTACTATTAATGTGATTGCTGTTGTATTTTTCATCTTATAGTTTGCAAGACATATCAAGAAATCTGAAGGCCAGAAGACGCCCAAAGTTGAATTGCAAATCTCAATCTATGGTGTAAAAATTCTAGATCCAAAAACAAAGGTAAGAGACTTACATGTTTATGGTGTTAAAATAGTAATTAAATATTGTTTTTAATGTTTTTATTGGTTTACGAAAGTATTATAACGAAAACCATTCTGTTGATGGAAAATTCTTCTAAAATACCATTTCTTAGAATCATAGAATTGTCTAAGTTGGAAGGGACCTTTCACATCGAGTCCAGCCATCAACCTAACACTGATAAAAGCGACCACTAAACCATATCAGTACAAGCACTATGTCTACCTGTCTTTTACATACCTCCAGGGATGATGATTCCACCACTTCCCTGGCAGCCTGTTCCAATGCTTGATAACCCTTTCAGTGTAAAAGTTTTTCCTAATATCTAATTTAAACCATCTCTGGCACAACTTGAGGCCATTTCCTCCTGTCCTATCTCCTGTTACTTGGGAGAAGAGACCAGCCCATCTCTCTACACCCTCCTTTCAGGTAGTTGTAGAGAGTGATAAGGTCTCCCCTCAGCCTCCTTTTCTCCAGGCTGAACAACCCCAGCTCCCTCAGCCGCTCCTCATAAAACTTATTCTCCAGACCCTTCACCAGCTTTGTTGCCCTTCTCTGCACCCACTCCAGCACCTCAATGTCTTTTTTGTGGTGAGGGGCCCAAAACTGAACACAGTACTTGAGGTGGGGCCTCAACAGTGCCGAGTAGAAGGGGAAAATGTCTTGTTACAACACATGGGTGACATCTTCCCAGGAAGGTACATGGTACTCCAAAATACAGGCTGTATGTAATGTGGAACTTAATTTTTTTAATCCTTTCACACCAGAACTTTAAACTCTTAGGAAAGTGAAAACACTGTGGTAAATAAATGGTAATACCACGTTTATTTAATAAATGGTAATGCCTTTCCAAATGGTCGCCATTGTGCAGGTGCCCACATGTAGGTGTTTGCAGGTGAATGAGGAGACAATTTGTTTGCAGTGACTCATGCTTCATGCTGCTGGTTTGGAATTGCACATTTCTCAAATGTGTTATCTATTTCTCTGTAAACTTCATGTAGCAGGCCATAAGTACTATTGTAGGATTTTCATGTGGCACAGCTTGACAGTTCCTTCATTTTCAGCAGTTAAGTCCATTGAGTCATCTCATGGATGGATTTTCTGTTCCTTTGTTTGCTATGGTATTTTGGAAGGGGTTATAGAGTAAGCAAAACGTCCTCCTTGCAGACTTCAAAGAGGAATAATGAGATAAATATAATCAAGCTAGAAAGTATTTATTCAATAGTCAGCAATTCTTGACATCTGAGTGCTCTTAAATCCATGTGTTGGATTTGAATGAACTGTTTGTTACTGTTTCTTAATTCTGGAGTAATTGCTGCCATTCAGACAGTGATGCTGCCTTTTAAGAAAACGTAGCGTTAGTTTGAGGCTGTATCTATTTGCAACCCATTTTCGCTTCAAACTCTTGATACAACGACAATTCAACAGTTTATAAACAGAGCGGGCAAGAAGTATCCATGTCAACTGTAATTGCAGTTTTTGCATCTTCCTTACGTCATAGGGCAGAAAGGGCTACTAAACCCTGTATCCTGGCAAAAAGTGTTTTAAAAGAACAGTTTTAAATGCCAAAATGTGTTAGTTTTCCTGACTGTTCCTGCAGAGATTAACCGAAAGCTGTAGGACGGAAGTTCCTGGGGGAATAGGAACATTCTAATCTCTTATCAATGTTATTACAACCCAAATGGTGATTGACTATGAGTAGTCTTTTTATCTCCTCCACTTCGTTTCTTAAAGATACATGTAAATATAAATTTGAATCAAGTTTTCTTTTGCTTTGCAAAACTTACAGATGCTTTAGGAAATGACTTAAATTCTGTGTTATCATCACTGATTACAATAATTTTTTCTATGTGTTTTTGAAACAAATCAATATTGTTACAGAGAAATACTGGTTTACATTCATGTGATGACTATTAATTGTGGTAGGAACAGGAGGCCTGCTGATGTGTCAGGACTTGATTCTATACTCTGTAATCCAAAAAAGGAGGATTATAGAAAAGTGATTCTGTCCTTAAATGATACAAAGTAGTTACATGCATCTATAAACCTAAAAGAGCCAGAATAGGCATGTGTTATTTATGTAACTATAACAAAAAGAGATTAAATGTGAGAGAGATTTGGGGACATAGGAGAAATAGGATACACAGAAGAATGGCTGTCAAGATTGAGAAAAGGAACCCAGTTGGGGAAATGGGAAAAGATTGCCCATATGGTCCTCTTTTTGGTTTGGTTTTTTTTTGTTTGTTTGTTTTTAAATAGTTGTGTGCAGAGAGGACATGCCCTTGTTTATGAGCTTATAGCAATCTGGGAACCCTGGTGCTGCACAGAAATTTTCTTTTTTTTAATAGATAATAGTTCACATCTAAACTGCATATTTTCCTTTAAAGCAAATACTGCTTTCCCATGTAATAAGCCAAACAAAATAAAATACCAAGAAGAGACTTGCTGAAGAAAAACAATAAAAAAATACTTGAGATAGTTTATTTCAGTCTTGTCAAGCTCTCTCAGCTGAAGAGCATTGCCGCTGCAACTTTTTAAATAGCTGTAGCATGATTTTTAATAGAAAGTGAATGATAGTATCTAAAATATGCAAATACTAATGTTTAAAAGCTGTTCAGATTGCACCTTAAGTAAGCAATTATTTACGTGACTAATTTATTTCTCTGTGCCGCTGTATTTGAATAACAAATTCATTTTCTTTCTGTTTTCTGTATTTAAGATAGAAAGGTAAGGGCTTATTTCAGTAAAACCACTTTAAAGAAACACTGAGAGTGTGCAGATGGAAAAAAGAATGGAGCATTTTACATAATCATTCCCAAATAAATTGCATAGGGATGCAAAACAACAGTAAAACCAATTTTCTAGAACAGAAAATACCATCCAAATAAACACTTCCAGATAAATGCTATCCAAATGAAAACTTCCTGCTTATGTTCAGTAAAAATGGGAACATTTGTTGGGAGATGAGTTTACTAACTTCTGTTATACTTTAAGTCCATTTTGGGGCACTCTCATGTACAATGAAAGACGTTCAAAAATGTTACCACAGCTTGCCTGCTCTTTTGTAGATGAGGAAATCCAGAGATTTACTTTGTTCATCTTTGTCCTGAGCAAGTATAGTAGTTTCTTGAAATTAATCTTTCTTTTTATTTGCAGGAAGTCCAGCACAACTGTCAGCTCCATAGGATATCATTTTGTGCTGATGATAAAACTGACAAGAGAATATTCACTTTCATATGCAAAGACTCAGAATCAAATAAGCATCTGTGCTATGTATTTGACAGTGAAAAGTGTGTAAGTATGCAAGATGCTTTAAAAAAATTAGTGACTGTTGGTCTGCTTTGAAATAAGCGGAATGATTAATAAAGGCAAATAGCCTGCCCATTAATTGGGGTCACTTTGATACAGTCTTTCATGCCAATAACTTTCACGCTTTGTAACTTAGATGCATTAATTTAAATGACAGCCTTTTTCTTCATTGATCTAAGATGGCTTTCTGGGACAAGTCTTCTTACTACCCACCTCGGTATCCTAGGCCAGGCGTCTGCAATACTCTCAGAGAACAGACTGCATCCCACCAAACTTGAAATGTTTGCACAGCTGTTTTGCAGAGATTGCCGCAACCCTGCGGCTGAACCTCACAGGCTTTTCTGCTGATGTGTCTGCCTCAGATACCTTTTTTTTTTTTTTAAATTTTTTTTACAGCAGGGTTCCCCCTTCTCTGCCCACCCCACCACCGCATCTCGAGTTTGTTAATGCTGTGATGCACTACCAGAGAATTCATTGCACCAACCACTGACATTCTCTCGTGTCTGAGACAGAACAGGGCATCTGTTCAAAAATGTGCAATAGCAGAAAAAAATAATACTTTAGCACAGGAAATGAAGAAAGAAAATGGTGCCTAGCTGCAGCAGGGTCATGTGCTTACCCTGGCAGAAAGTAATTAACAAATAAGAACACTGGAATCAACACCAAAAATGGATGTTCAGTTTTTTTGTAATCTGGAGCCTCTCTTTTTGTTTTATTCTGAAGTATCTGAGTTATCATACAAAGGAAATACTGAGGAAATGGGTTTTTTTTAGAAAAAGATGCATATGCACTTCTATTGATATGCAATTATGCAGCATTATGTGTTACTTCGCAGTGTTTCCGATTATTTTGTTGTTCGCCGGCATTGCTCCAGTGCCTTCAGTAGATATTGTTCAGTAGATATTTTTCTGTTCATTTCCCTTCAGATTTCTACCCTGCGCCTCTTTTTCACACATTCCCATGATTTTACGTTGCCCTGTCAGTCTCTGCACACTCTGCACACAATGGTAGTACCGTTTTTATTCCAGACCAATGCACTGTTTCTTTCTCTCTAACCTGATATTTTCACTTTTTGTTTACTCTGTTTCACTCTTTGTTTATTAGTACTCTCAGATTTCAAAGGATCCCACCTCACTTGGTACTTTTAATTTCAGCCAACCTTCATCCTTACAAGAACATAGGACTGCGTATTCCCAGTGTCCATTACACTTTACTAACATAAACAGTTATGCTCTAAAGCAGTCCTCGTTCAGCTTTTTTGGTCTAATTTGGTTAAAATAATTTCTGGTGATTTTTTTTTTTTTAATAAAGGTAGCTATATGGGGTTTTTTACAGTAAAAAGACAGAGGGGTCTTCACACCTCTCTACTGAATGACTTTACTGTTGCACTGATGGACAAAAGGCTGGGAGCATTGCATTCTGTACCATATTTGTGCATCCAGCCGTTCATGTATATACAGGTAGTGAAGGAAAAATGTTTTTGGCGTTAAGCAGAATGCTCTGCTTTCATATCCAAAAATCACAAAGTATTTTGTGATCATCTGAAATGAAATGCAATTATATAAAATATTCATAATATACTGATTTCAATCTTATGTTTTATGTAAAGGCAGAAGAGATAACTTTAACAATTGGTCAAGCATTTGACTTAGCTTACAGGAAATTTCTGGAATCCGGTGGAAAAGACGTTGAAACAAGGAAACAAATTGCAGGTTTACAGAAAAGAGTAAGTTCTGAACTATGTTTTTTAAAGACATAAAGGAACATGCTATTGTATTGATGTTAGCTGCTTCTATGACATCATAATTTCCAGCGTTATTTTCGGATTGATAAGAATTGCAGCAGATACTAAAAAAAAGAAAACTGAAAAAGTACCTGATAACTATGAAACAGTATTTTAAGTTTTGCCATCTTGCAAGGTCATTAAAGAGAAAAGCAAGGTTGAAATATGGAAGATGGAGAAATTTAAGTTTAATTATTTTTTGTAATTGGATAACTAGTTAACGCTGCTTCTAAATCACCAGATCTCAGATTAAACGTACTCTCAATGGACGCTGTTGTTGAAATGAATGAATATCCCAATAGCTGTTGCAATAACCACTTGCTTTGTAGATTCAAGAATTAGAAACTGAAAACACAGAACTGAAAAATAAAGTTCAAGATTTGGAAAACCAGTTAAGAATAACACAAGTACATGCATCTCCAGTAAGTACATGATCGTAACTCTTACATCTGACGTTACTCTAAATTTTTAATCATGCTGTTTTCAGTGATTGTGATTAACATACGGTGATCACATAACATATCCATTGAAATGCAGTATTGAAGTAACAGTAAGATTGTGACAAGCCAACAAAAGTGCAAATTGCAGTCTCTCAAATTGTGGTTCTTTAATCACCTTGTCATACCTTTTTGTTGCTGACTACAGACAGTAAATACTCGTTGTAGTAGACATCTAAGGATGAAAAACTCTGTTCTGCACTTAAAGGAATCTGGTTTAAGAATGGTACTTTGGATTTTTCTGGGAACTTTCTGTCACAAGCATATTGTCACTTACAACTGACATTTTCTAAATGATTTTTTAAAAATTTTGCCTGTCTCAAAGAAGTCATTAGGTCTCGGGAACTAACTGCGTGGGTTAGGAGCAAGTGCGGGTTCCTTATCGTTGGAAATGTCTAATGCTTTCTGCATGCCCTATAGGTGATCATGACAAAAGTTTTTTTAAATGACTGACTGACAGTTACTTGTGTCTAGGCAGGACCTCTAAAAATGCACATTGCATTGCAGACTGATCCTAATGACTCCTCTCCTCTTACAAGTGTATTCTATCTATACAGCATTAGGTAACTGTAAAAATAAGTAAAATTTCTTAATGTACATATAGCAAAATCTTAGAAAAAGACGGACTGCTTTTAAGCTGTGCATTTTTGGCCACCTTGTTTCTGCCCTCAATGTACACCATTTCAATTTAAGTGGATGTTTAGAAATTTGGGCAATGTAAAAATATATTTATAATGGTAATGACAAGTTTTCAGTAGATTGTTGTTCCCATGAGGAACTGTCATTCCATTTTACTGAAATCGCTTTAGAGAAGAGAGCCTCATAAATTAGAAATGCTGCATGACTCCCATAGTGAAAATTGTAAATTATGGATGTGTTCTCACTTATGAAGCATTCAGTGAAAGATAATCAACTTTATTGCTAGATATAAAATCAATTTAGTCAGTTCCTTAATCTTTTATTTTCCTTAATTAGGATGGCAGCTAGTTTGTTTTTATTTAAGAATATAATAGCTAAATATATCTTTGAATTTAACTAAACAGGCTTTTAAGTCTTTTGTGGCAGATGCATTTCTCTTTTATTTAAATTAGTGAACACCTTTGTAATTCTGTTTAGGAAAAAAATTAAAAGCATTGGCAACGACCAAAATATTTCCTGTTGGATGTGTAGCGCATATTTGTATTTATTTTGTCTCTTAAGACAGTGGTGTCTAATTCCTTATTGAAGAGTTAAGATCTAAATTTGTAAATTTGCCAGCCATTTGTGTTCTCTCCCTAGATGGTGTTTTATTGTTAATTACTATTGGTACAATGAATATGCATATTGCTTAAATATAACTTATGCTACCACAAAATTATATAATAATTATTGATGATAATTATTAGTATTAGAATATTAATTCATTTTAATAAATCACTAACAGCTGTTATTTTTTACATATAATTGTATTGCTTTACTCCTTAATCTTTAAGAAAAACCACACAAACATTTCTTGTCACGAATTTCTGAATTTCCTCATGATTAGAATTGCAGTAAGAGCCCTCTAACAGCCTGTTTGATACCTAAATCTATTCTGCCTCAAAATAGCCTTATATAAATGATTTGAATAAATATTGGAACATGTTGCCCTGAGAGGTTGGAAGTATCCGTACTCTTGAAGGTAATTGGGTCCTGCTTCAAGCAGGAGTTTGGATTCAGCTACTTTCTGCTTGTGTGATGCTTTGATCAGTTGTGGAGCCAATGATAAAACGGAAACGTTTTCAGGAAAATGTATTTCTCAAATCTATGAATTATAACTGTATCCACCAAACACTATCAACTTGTGTACCTTACCAAGAGATATCATTCAGGGAGGCCTGTTTTAAACTAGGTTGTGTGCATTGTAAATCAAAAGCTCTTAATTGTGCTAACATAAGAGTAAGTTCATGTAAGTGCAGCAGATAGGTTGAAAATAAATGAAGGAATGGAATAGTGAGGTTATGAAGTGACACTTCAGTGCAGGGAAGAGGAAACATAGATTTTTTTTTATTGTTTTTTTTTTTTTTTTTAAAGATAGTTTGTGTGCCTGGTATAGCAGTGGATACAATTTGATGATATGAAGCCACTTTTCTACTGTGTGAGCAACAAATATATATGAAAGAAGGAAATTACAAAGAATTCATAAGACAATTGCCCATCATAGTTCGCAGTTACTTCTATATGCTTTTAATTCAAATCAACTATCATTTCAAGGATCCCTTTGCAAAGTTTCAACTCCTATTAGAAAAAAACAGAAGCAGTGCAAAGAATGTTTTCCTCTATTTGTCCATAATTTCTGTGATGAAAAATAACTTCATTTTTAAAAATTTAATTTTTTTCTGAGGAATTTAAAACTTACAAGTCCCATGTTGATACAAATATCTGTACTACTGCTGCTCTATTTCTTCAAAATTAACAAAGAAAAAGAGCAGTTCTATCATGTCCATTTTGTCAGAGTAACATTTTCAAATCTGCTGTTAGTATTTTGTTAAATACTGAAATAAAATAGTTTACATAAATGAAGCAGAATATCCAGCATCGGGAATCATAGATTTGTTCTATGATTCTATAAATAATACCTTATGAGTCACTTCCTAAGAATTTTTGGTTAGGTGGGGGGAAAATTTGCTTCCCTGCAGATATTCTTCATGTTACATGCAGTGAACATAACACAATCGTTCTCATGATATAAAGCAGGTTTATAAAACTATCAAGTTTAGTTTTTTTCACAGCTCTCATATTTATGTTATTGAATTATAATGGATGCCAGTGCCATACTAGAGCTTTCTGAAGCTTTTTTAGACATCATAACAAACTTGATACAGCTATAACTCCTTATCTGTCAGTCCATTTTGCTTCTGTTCTCTGTGCTGAGGTCAACGGAGGAATCATTTACTGATCAACGGAAAGTTTACGCCCTTATACTTTATACCTAATATGATAAAAGTATATGTGCCATTAACTGACATCACAACAAGTTGTAAAGAAATGTTCGGTTTCACAAGCGAATTACAGATAGTTATAAAGTTGGCTTCTGTTTATGCCTAAAGAGTACCTTGGATTTTCTTATCTTATGCTTTCCTTTTTCTGTTTGGTTCTTTGCACGCTGTTTGTACTTTCTCAACATTTGCCAGATGTGCTGAAATGGCCTTCCTGTCTTATAGGTTGTTGACTGTGCTCTTCCTTTAGTGATTAATGCATGGTCACAGGAACACATGGTAATCAGCAATTGATTTAGCACTTCAGAAGTCAACACTAGCAACTTGATTAAACAAGTATATACTTAAAGAAGCAGAAGATGTTGCAAGGGCCTGTGATGACAGTTCACAGAACACGACAAATAGAAACATTGAAATCGCCTTGTGCGCTACATCCTCTTCTCTTCTGACAAACCATTCTATCATTTGTGTGCAGTGCCAGTCTTATCATTTCTTTGCTCCTGCTTCTTCCTTCTGAAATTGATCAATTTTGATGACTTTAATTATTCTAGACACATTAGTCTTCCCATTGTTTTTTAATGACATGAAGTAGATAAAAGATAACTTCAGAAATTTGAAGTTCAGTTCTTTTTGTATTATTTCACTGATGCTTGACACTGTTTGTTTTTTTAAAAATAGCCATTTTTGCTTTTCCTGAGAGTGAAGCCAAAGCTCTGTTCTTCTGATTCCCAGACCATTTTCCAATAAACAGAACCAGATTGTTCTCACTTCACTATCAAAAAGACAATAGAATCTGAGACCATCTTTAAATTGTGGATGGATAGCTTAATATTTATAGAGGATTAAATGCTTAGTTCATTTCACATTTGAAAAAAAAAAAAAAGTCTCGTCTCAGCATCCTTCAGTTCTAAGCAGATGCATCCGGACTGTCACTTTAAATAAGCTTTTCTAACTTCTTGTTGTCATTTAAAATAGGCTTGCTAACTAAATATGAAGACATACATAAAGCCATTTTCTGAAATTCATACTCAAGATCAAATGTAGTACGATTAAGACTTAACATTCAGATCCTCTTTTGCTTCCAAAATCTTTTAAAAGTATTTTGTCTATAGTTTATCAAAGGTGGTGCTTCATATACATGATGCTCAGGAACGAAATAGATGTACCAGTCTGGACTGCAGTATGTGACTCTACTGACAGATTTTACTTATCAAAGGAGTGGGTCATGTATTCACATATTGAACTCATAGGTAATAATGTAGAACACTTTATTTGCAAAACATAGTGCTAAAACATCTTAAGTTGCTGTTCTCTGGCATCAAAATATGTTGAAAGAAATATTACACATCGTGACTTATCCAAAATCCATCAGTGGTCTAACTAAGAGAAGAAAATGCAAGCAGTGAATTGTAAGCTGAAGCTTCATTTTAAGCACAGGATTAAAATTAATTGGATGGTTGATAACTTCACATGTCAGAGAATACTCCTCCAGCTGAAAAATCCATTGCTAATTGTTTTAATGACATTCTTTTTTTAGGCAATAATAATAAATTGGAGTATTAGGGTGTTTATTGTGAGGTCTTAATTACTCTACCTAACAAAAATCCACCCACATAGGAAAATTGAAAATAATAAAAAATTAGAGGGGACTTTTCTCTCTCCAGTTCACAAGTAGTGCAAACTATAGGCTTGTTTGGTAAATATAAAGGGAAGTCTATCTAAAACTGCTTTCCTGATTCTTCTTGCTTGTATTGTTAATTTTTTGCAGGCCTTGTAATGGATTATTTGAGGACATATTTTAAAATAATACTGGCAGACTGAAATGGATGCAAATTATATGCCTGAATAATGCAGTTACGTACCCTTTACATTTTTGTGATGTGTAAGCGGCTGCTAAGCATTGGCAGCAGTCAGCTTCTGCTTGTGAAGGAAAATTTTCCTGTGGCTGTTCTAAATCTAGCCAAATGGCCAAATCAACATCAATCTTATCTAGTTCCTTTTTCTGTCAGTTTGTAAACTGTATGGGAAAAATAAAATTTCCTTCTGAACGTATAAAAGAAGCCGTTAAAAGCAATGAGACCATAGTTGGAAATTTAAAAAAAAAAACCAACTAGGTTGTATAATCAAATACTTTTGCATAAAATGTATTGTGAAAGTTGAACATCAAATTATCAATCTTCTGCAAACTTTTTCTCTCAGGGTATTGTAACTATTTAGATTTAAGTTTGTTCAGCACATTCAGTAAATAATAAACTGCTTAGTGATCTTTTTTTCTTCTTTTAGGTTGATGTTTTTAAGTCTTGCTAAAACTTTAAGAAGTTAATCCCTAAAATATCTGTATTTGCTAGTGCAGAAGTGTTACGCAATAGACGGACACCTTTTTTTCATTTCCAGAATGAATCTGTCAAGGATACACTATACCAAACTAGGAGTTTCCTTAGAATACTTTGACTTTATAGCTGTGCTTATGTTTGCCATGGGAAATGTTGGCATGGGAAGTTTCTTTTGTCTCTTACTCCCTTGCATGTGCAGCTAAAGTTTCCATTACTTTATATCTGTGCTGTTTACTCTTCATCTGTTTTAGTGGTTTGGCAATACTTTAATCACTGGCCTTTTTTGCATTTGGTCTTGATTATATGAGGACAATCTGATTTTCATCTTGTTTGTTTATGATGACACTGCTCAAGTTTGTATCACAATAAGACTTTGGATGCTGCTGCCATGTATAAATCCAACTTCCAAAGATGAGTGCATCCCTGGGAGCGCTGTTTCACATGACATCTTTTTTTGCTATTTATACTGCCTGGGTTAGCTGTACGCAGCTTCACGTGGGTTAGCAGTCACATACAGTTAGTGCCCTCAGTTTTTATAGTAGACTGAACAATAAACCATTGTAGGCCACTAAGGAACCTCTGATGAGATAAGAGAGATTTTTAATCTATTTTGGGCTTGGCTGGAGTTTCTCAGGCATGCCTTTCAGGTTTTCTCTTTGAGGAACATGCTTAAGACAGAGAAGGAAGTTATGACAACTGCACGACTCTGAAGTTAGATAGAAGAAAACAGGAATATTCAGGAACAGAACTTAAGAGATAATGATGAAATGTGAGAGAAGCAGAATCCAAAGGCAGCAGGAAAAGGTATTGTAAGAAACAGCCCCCAAAAGGGGTGGTGTTCTTCCATTTACCATAAGTATTGTCAGTGAAGCAGTATGTAATATTTATTCTTACCATGGCAGTGTTGCAAAAAAGCTCCATTTTTAAATGGATCATTAAAGATACTGATTGATTAGACCTTCTTTTAAAGTGCTTTAATTGTGACTCAGAAGCATAGGCCACCTGCACCTATTACCCTTGTTAAAAAGCTTTAACATGCTCGTGAGAAAACCCTAAGATAGATGTTGGAACGGTATGCATATTTCAGAAAAGAGTTTTGGAATGTGTTTAGGCATATCCCTTGATTCCTGTTTCCATTAAGACTGCCAAGTGGAAAAACGCACATGTTCTTTCTTAGCCCATCTTCTGCTCTTTCAATTTTATAGTATTCTGTATGCAGTTCAGTGAGCACTTTTTGAGGATTTAGATTTCTACTTATGTCAGTGATGTTAAAAAAAAATAATTTGAAATTGGCAATGTCAGATTTCGTGTTACTGAAAAAGTACTAAATGAACCAAAGATGTAGCAGTTAATTAATGAGGCTGCTAACGCTTATACGTTATTTTATGAATTAGTAAATTAAGATATCCTTAGTAGTCACAAATCTCAGGTAGCTTTTAATCAGTGGTTTTGTAACTATCTGCATAATTTCCAGTTCAGGCTCATTCACGGTTCCCTATAACATTCACTGCTGTTATCCACTGTGACTATCCTGTATGTTACCGACCTGAATGTTCCAAGGAAGAAAAACATTTTCTAATTCATTAATACACTTATGTGATTCCTATGGGGGGTATGACACAGAGATTGCACTCAGTGTCTTGAGACATCTAGTAAAAACAAACAATTTTGAAATGATTTCTTGATTAACAAAAACTCAGTCATGCTACATTTTCTAGTATGAGGCAGACAAATAGTGCATCTTCAACATCAGGCTAAGTAGAATGAGTCAAAAATAAACTCTTTGACAGGCACATAATAACATCTAATCATAATAGGGACCAAGTCCACTGAACTAGTATGTTAATTTTGTTGAGAATGCTGTCATGTTGTTTTCTTGTGTTGATGAAATGGGGCCCAAATTAGAAAGTAATATATTAACGTGACCAATACGACGTGTTCAGTGTTACACAGTGGGAAGCTCATACAAAACAAAATTGCCATATAAAATGGCAATTTAATATATTTTTACTATATTTTCTTCCTTTACAATTTGGTGTAAGAATATTAAGTTTCAGAAGTTCTACGCTTTTTAGGTTGTATTCTTTAGAGTAAGCGTCTGTTCCCTTCTCCTCTTGCATTTTCTGAATCTGGTGATACTTCCTACGTATCCTGCATATTAAAAGCCTTCTGTGCAGTCCTCTTTGTGATCTTCCAATTATTACTTTTGATTATTGAATATACTTCCCTGCTGTACCTGTCCTATCCGTGGGCACAAAACAGCGCTCACAACAGTGGTGGGCTTCTGTACAGCTGTGCCAGTGAAGAATTACTAATGAAAATTGATTATTGACAACACACATTGCCGAAACTGTCATATGAAGCTTGAACATATCTTACCTTGCCCTATATGGTATGAAATATCCTAAGTTTATTGTTTGTTAGGTAATTAGGAGGAAATGTGACTGCGAGATGTTCAGGGCTTGAATGATACAAGTAGTGTATATTGTGGTTTTGGATTGAAATCTTTCATTGCCCGTATTTAATACATGTTCATCATCCTTACAGTTTCACTGCTTTGCATCCTATAAACGTTTTACTGGTTTCTGCATGATTTTTCATACGATATACATGCTTTTTTAATGAAAACTACTCATCCTCTTCTGTTTTGCATTTCAGGGAAATATTTTGCTTCCTTAGTTTGACTGTTTACATTTAGTATCTTCCAGTGTTTACTAATATGATATCTATTTTTTCAAGTATATGTATAGCAGCAAGTATTACACAGTAGTGGGAGAACAATGCATTGCAAATCTGCTACCTGTAGTCTCGTGATACTCTTGAAATAACAATCAAAATTGTTTAAGTCTTGTTTCTTGTAGTATTTTGCTTTCGTTTTTATTGATTACCGTTCCAAACCCTCAGTTTCACAATTCCAGCTTGGCAACAGATGAGTTCTTTGCAATTGCAGGAAAAAAGGGGTTTTTTTCTTAAGAACTGCAAATTTTTATTAGAGAGCTTTGTGGTGTTGTGTTCTCATAAGTATGGCATTGTTACTAAATTTGGATATCTGTACCCTTAACCTGGCATATCTGTAAAGAAAGTGAAGAAAGGAGCTAAGACTCAGTTTATTATGATTTGAAATGTTTTATTTTCTACATAACTATGAAAAAATTGTTTCAAATCATTGATTAAATCCTACTTTACTGGAGTTATGCAAACTTCTAATGAAATAATCGTGTCATATCAGTTGTGAAGAGAGAAAAAGCAGACTTCAAAATTTTTGCTGCACGTATCTACCACTGCTTCAGCCTAGGCAAGTCGGAGGGTTTTTTAGGTGAGGTACTCACAGCACAGATACAGTTCCTGCCTTCTCAGTGTATAAACTCTGTCTCTAGCCCGCACAAGTGTTTACTCCCTTCTGTTAAGATTCAAAGATGAATCTGTACTTTTCTAAAGCCTTGTTCTAGCTGTTCAAAGCTGTTTTCCTCAGATTTCAGTGGGACTTAAACTTGGCCTCAACAGAAGGATTGGTTGGGCACCAATTTCTTAAATCAAATATTTAAAGACCTTTCAATTTTTGCTTTTCTTTCCAAGATCAGTGCTAAAGGCTCTTTGTTTCTAATTTCATCTACACAAGATCCATTTCTTTTGAAACCTTTCAGGATTGCAGATTTTTCCAGTTGGGGCAGAAAATTAAGGGTTTTTGGTTTTTATCAGAGTGGACAAAGCCCTCTCAGCTTTGCTCTCGGTACACAATGAATCTTGCTAGAATATATAGTTAAATAATCCCCAGTCATATGAGGCACAGCTAGCTTCAGGTTCTTTTCTGCTTAATTCAGAGCAGAACCCTGTAGTTACCACTCTGTCATCTTAGGTGAATGCTCTTACCATCTGTATTCTGGTGTGGATGTTACTCATTTGCCTCTGTTCAAACCTGTTCTGTGGATTTGTTAAGAAATCCAGAGAATCTTACAATCCTCAACATTTTTATTTCCCCAGCAGCAAATTTTTATTCAGTCTTACATCCTGTGCTGTTTTTGTAGGGACATGAGGATTCCTTTGCTTTGCAACAATGAGCCTCAGCTTTTGAGATACCTACTGAAAATACCAAGTTCAGTTAGTTATTCATCCACACAGAAAAGTTGGAAAAAGAATATTATTATCCGTAAATGTTTAGGTTCTCAAATCCTGTCGACAGGGAAATGAAAAGAAGTCCAGTATTAGTGTAAATAATAGACCTTGTGCGCTCTGAGCTTCTACTCTAAGAAGGTTTTAGTTAAATAATTAAATGTTCGTTAAATATTGGTGGGATGTAAATGGTAGGTGTTTCCTGGTTTGGATAAAGAAAATTCTGACCTGTGCTTTAACCACCAGAGTAACTCCTCTCCCCAGATATGTGTTTACCTGCTAATTTACCTAGGCAGATATGAGATACTGCTGATGTGTAGGTGGATTTAGACATTTGTCAGTACATCTGACACTCTCACTTTTGGAAAGATACCTGTCTTCATTTTATTTGGTGTAATTATCAAGGAGCAAGTCGTCCTCATTCCAGTTAATACTGGGTTACCTCTTACTGTGGTATATTTTTAGATTTTGGTTTAAAATATGTTCAAGTTCTGTATCTTGTAACTATAGCACTGAACAGCAAGTTGCTGACAAACTTTTTTAAAGTATGAATTGTGGTTTTTTTTTTCTTTTTTCCCTGATGTTACCACGTTCTGTTCCTCAGAATGTTTTCTCTTCTGTGATTCCTTTTCAGCTGCTGCACATAAAGTGTGATAATGATGAACATATGTTTCAAAGACCCTCTACTTTTTTCTGGTGTAACAATGAGGATTCACCTCCTTGTTTAGATATCTCTTCCATTACGCTTACTCCTAGGAGTTCTCCTGACTCTAGACTACCATCTGGATTGTTAATACCACCACCTTCAAAAAGTGGTCTTCCAAAGCCAACCAGTGAATACAGCTGCCCAAGACCTCGTGTAATCCTGCTGTGCAAAAGCTTTTTCCATTTTTTTGGCTTTCCTTTGTTCTCTGTTGTCTTTTAACTTGTATTATAAATGTGCATTTTGTACAGTGGTTAAAGGACAGAGCAGATGTATCTTAGGTTCTCTAGGGATACTCTTAAAATACAGAATTCGTGAAGGTTTACTCGTGTTTCTACATAGCTTTTTCTCTCCCACCCCCAAAACATAAATTCTTATTTTCCCAACATGTTTAAATTAGTTCATTAATTAATTATGTCTGTGTTATCTGTCAATCTTTTGTTAAAATTCTTTATATTAAGAATAGTTATTCAAAACAAACAATTCTAAAGGTCCAACTTCAAGGGCTTCCTCTCCCCCCCCTTCCCCATTTCTAATTTTGTAGAAATTTCTAATTTTGTAGAAATTAAATAACTTTTAGCATACTTTATAAAAACTCTGTGCAAAATGAAGGTTGAAAAATACTCTTAAATATGAAATGGGCATATTGCCAGCTTTTTCATAGCAATATGCTTATAGTCTCAACTATTCTTCCATTTGCAAGTAACATTTGGCTGTATTTGGCAATCATCGTGGCTTTCTGCATGTGTTCACTAAATAAAACTGCTTCTTGTGCTGGTATGTATTGAAAATATAAATTTCTTAAAATAACTAAATTATAGTTTTACTTAAACTGGCTGTATCAATAGTATTAAAATGGCCAATAACTCAACAAAACGGCATATAGACAGGAGATGACAGTTGCTTTATTTACCTAAAAGACTTACTTATAAGTTTAAACATAAATAATGTTTGGTTTTTTAATCTAGCTTCTAGGTAGCTATAAACACTTAGCAAATAAGGAGAATCTACATTAGCACTTACTATCTCCAGGACATTCTAGGATTATCCATCAATGTTGACGGGAAATGTAGGTTAATATATGGCACGTACTTAAGCATTAAACCTGATCCCACCTTCCTCATGCAGGCAAACCCTATCTACAGTCAGAGTTTTGTTTGTATGAGTAAAGGGATATGAGATTCATTATATGTTTACTTTGGGTCAAGCACATCCGTTGCCCTGCTTTCAGTGGGAGCAGATGACATCCAGCGATCTTCCTGACTTAAATTATACTGGTTCCCTGACTATGCACAAAGGCACCAGTAGGTTAATGCAAGGTCCGTGAACATAGTAATAAGAGCCTATTGTGTCTAAACAGAATGCACTGAAACCTTTTTACAACAGACTACCTTTGAAATTGCTGTCCTAACTCATGTTGAGGTCAGTAACAGTTCTGTGTGTGGTCTTTCCAGGGAATGACATGACTAATTTTTTTCAATAGAACAAAAAACCCACAACATGTTAAATGTGGAATTTTTTTTAATTTTTTTTTTCCTTTGGCCTTTCAGTATACTTAGGTAGAATTATCCCAGTTTTTTGGAAATATTTAACAGTTCTAAATCTCTCCTAATCCAAATTTTAAATATGAATTCAGACCACCTAAGAAACAGGAAATACAGGACTTCAGATTCTAGTTTTCTCTTTAAGCAGTGTATTCAGTGGAAAACCATGGATCAATGTCCTTTCCTTCTCAGCAGCCACTGCAGCCTCCAGAGGGAAATAGAGGGCATTCAGAGCCTACCTATAGACTTGGCTTAGAAATGTGTGCTGTGAGCTGTACACTGTGAGAGAGCAGCTTCAGTTGCTGCAGCAGAGGCACTAAAGAAAGCAGCATTCCAAAATAAGGTTTAGGTCCATGAAACTCTCACGGACCTGAAGTGCTAAAGACTACCTGCTTGCCAGGTTGTTGTATTCATGTATTCTGAGTAAAAGGATCTGTGTGACTAATTTAACTTGTGCTTAAAATTCTTCATGTGAATATTTTGGCTAAATTGAATCTTATTTAAAAACAGCAGTCTTTCCCCGTGCCTGGCTCTGTAGTCTTTCTAATACACGGAATGTAGGGGTTTTGTATCGTCTAAATCATAACATTAGCATGCAAACTAGTTTTGCATATCTATTTTGCCTTTGGCTTGTCAATCTCCGTTTTAATCTGTTTCATCATCTGTCTTTAATTCAGTTTGTTCTGACTTGATTGTGCCTATTTTGTGTCCTGAAGTAATGAGCTGATGGCAGGAGGAATTAATTATTAAAAAAGAAATATGGCTATAGAATGATAGTGATTGTTGGGCTTGGGATTTCTTTGCCTATCCAGTATTTTTTTGAACCCTTCCAAATTCCTGAGCCTTACTAATGAAATCTCTTCGGTTCCACATTCAAGGCTGAGAGTTTTATTTTGGATATCAATGTTCAGTGTATTGGATGTCTAGATTGTTACTTACCAAAAAAATAATTTGAAGCTTTGATCACACCAGTTTTTTTAAGTTGTCAAATAAGTTACCACATAAGGAAGAATTAGTAAACAGGAGATATTGGGATTGTATCTTTTAATTTTAGCTATTTGTTCTGTGCACTCCAGAGTGTAGTATATTTTTGTTGTAGTATTACCTTAAATGGGTCTTGTGAACATACCTGTATTCATCCGTCTGCAATATAGAACTGCTTGTCACCAGCTTTTTCAGGTTTAACTGTGATACATTTCTGGCTGCACCAGATGGACTGAAAATGGGAAAATTACAATGCTGCTTATATATTGGAGAGTTTTAGCATGTCTCAGACTCTGAACTGCAAATGCCATTTGCTTGGTGTCAGGAGCTGTTTTTTGCATGCTGATGGTTACTTTTAACATTTTTGAAAATGTGGCGTTTATCTGCATGCTGAAGAATTCAGTATTGTGATCTTTTTCATGTGAAATATTGCCCTAATATTTATTGTCCTTATTGTAGGCAGGCAGTGTGACACCTAAATCACCCTCCACTGACATCTTTGATATGGTTCCCTTTTCTCCCATATCCCCTCAGTCATCAACACCTACTCGCAATGGTACACAGCCTCCTCCAGTACCCAGTAGATCTACAGAGATCAGTAAGTTTTGTAAGAACTGACCTAATTTTGCTTACATTATATTTTTTTAAATGAAGCATCTTTAAAGATTTACATACGTTTTGCATGAAAAGCCAAATACAGTTTTTGTAAATCACATTCGATAATGCCATTTCATTTTTATACCATCTTCCCAAAGTCATTGAGGTTGCTGCCAAGTTATATTATAAACAAATTTATTTACTTGCTGAAGCTATTATATAAACAGTTTGAAGGAGTTTGGTGGGGAATTTTAACTTGGCTTTTCTTTTACAGTATCTCTTTTGTGCTTACTTCAAGAATTACTTTTACTTCCTCTTAGTTCTTTACTTGACAAGCCACAGTTGTAGCATCTAAAGTCTACGTTTCTGGGGAAGACAACAGGTGGAGTAAGTATGGTGATGATGATGCAGAAGGGAGAGCTGAAGAAGTCCCTCAAGATGTAGACTGACTTGGAATACTGATTTTAATGCTACTTTTCATATCATCTACAGCTTAGTTTTTCAGTTATAGTTGATGAGCCTCTCCAGAACTGTGGACCACTCCTAAAAGATCTTCAAAAGATGATTAACAGTAGCAATTTTATTTTCTAAAGGCTTGAAAGCAGCTAGGGTAAGGTTCTTGGCTTCACTGGAAATCTTTTAGGAGTCCACAAAGTATTTTTAAAAGCCTTGGAAATGCCTTGGGGGAGAGGAGAGCGGAGCATGCAGAAACGGTGATAACGGTTGTAGAAATAGCAGTCTGCGTGTAGTATCTTCTATTGCTGATGCCTACTTTAGTCTGGGTAAGGAGCATTAATGTTACTGCCTGCCACCACGTAAGAGCACATTTGAAGAGTTTCTGCCTGTTTTGGGGAATGCTGCTAGTATGTAGAATTTTCAGGTGTGAATGAGATGTGCACAATTATAAAAATGCATTGTGAAACGTAAGTCAGTGGGTGTATGCCCCAATACCGTATCCTACGCACCTTTCATTTTCATTACTCAGAAAGACTGTTACCCTCTAATGAGAAAGTGGATGTCAAGGCTATTGATTCAATTAAAAAAAAAGTTCTTTTTTTAAGAGAAAATTTTAAGTTAATTTAGATTAATTTCTATGGGTTTTTCAAAGGGTATATTAACAAAATTAAAAACTATTTTTAAATTAATATTAATTATTAAATATTATTAAATAACTTAAAATAATATTAAAATATTCAAATAGAATATTAGAATAGAACTTTTCTATTAAGAGAATTTTTATGGCTTTGTAAAGAAGAACAAAAGTAATTCAAGGACACTCCCTCCAAGAACTCCTTTAGCGCTTTCAAATTTGTTCCTCTGAAACTAAAGACAATGCCATAAAATCAATCTCAAAGTGCAGATCCGCCTTCAAAAATAACAACTGGTATTGAATTGCAGGGTGAGATTTTTTTTTTTTTCACGTGTTGTCCTACCTCGGTTCCATTGAAATTGTGGCTAGAAATCATGTGGGAGTCAGCGCTCAATGCTGAGTGGTCTTGAGAATTCCAACCATGTAGGTTTTGTAATTGTTTAATCAGTGGGTTTTATAATACAAAAAAATACTATAAGTAAGTTGCTTGTTCAGGGATATATACTGTTTTAAATAGCTGTTTCTTCTGCATTTCATTCATTTGCATTAAAATAAGATGATGTAGTTCAGAGACGTGGCAGTCACTGTCTGTTAATCCTCTGTGCTCCTCAGTGTGCCGTGCTTCAGAGAGAGATCACAGAAGTACATCGTAGTCTTCATGCTTTTGATCCTTGCTCTTTCAGTCTATGTCATAGTATGTGTTGAAAATTGTTGCATTCATCAGCTATTGACACCCTTTGACATATTTCAGAAATGAAATTTGAAACAGAAGAGGAATATTTTATAATCAAACAAGGACTTACTGTCTTAGATGAGAAAGTTCAGCTCCCATAAGAATCTTATTCAAGCTGTGTAATGTTACATTACTGTAATAATGTACAATAATACGTTGTTTTATATGGTGTTATTGCTGCCAGTACAAGCAAGCTGGCATTTCTTTCTCCAATACAAGTCAGATAGCTGGTGACAGAGAGGAGCTGAAGTTTAGTGTCTCCCATTTTCTGAGGTCTTCTGACCATCTTTTCATGTTCTTACCTCTACTTTGTCACGGCACTTAAGCATTTTTTCCCATCACTTTTGATGAAATTACAGGGTGATTTTCTTGGATTTTCTCATATTTATAACTGTCACCTTTATCACATTCAGTAGTAAACAAGAAGAAAGATATGGATGCATAACCTAGTTGCTAGTGTCAACCTTAGTTGCTCGGTTCGTCTAAGTGAGGTTAATCTGCCTATTACCTAGGGATGACACTTTTTCCGCTCAAGCAAAATGAGCTTTTCAAAGCCAAATTTCATCTTACTCATCAACCAGCCAGTTTGACAAATCACCCAAGAATAACACTGCACAGGAAAACCAGGTCCTATTTGCAGGACACCAGTAACAATACCAAGCACTTTGGTTTCCTCCAAGACCAAGAGCTTCATAGTTGATAATTGGCACCAGGATGGCAATTGAGCTTTTCATAAAGAGAAATGCCTAGAGTTAGAATTCCGCTTGTAAGCTCTACTTTGGGTAGTTTCCCCAGAAAATATGGGTGGGGTTATAAATTATATCTTTTGCTTTGACTAGCTTGCAGTATGTAGTCCAAGAAATCCGGCATTCTAATACTGGAAGAGTGCAACAGACCTTTTCTCAGAAAGGCGATTATGTCCAAAGCATTTAAGCTTTATAAAAGGGAGCAGTTCCTTGAAATTTTGAATTGTTATTCAGCATTATACCGATACGGCTTCTCAGTAAATGTCTGGTCACTACTAGGTATATCAGTGATAGCAAATAGATCGATTTTACCTATTTTGAAGGAGAAAATTGCATGATTTGGGGACAGAAAGTTGCAGATAGGACAAATAGGTGGTGTCTCTTTAGGTAATAATTGCAAAGAAGTGTTTTTTTTTCAAGAACAAAAGCCCGTTCTAGAATTGTATTTATACTGAAAATGTTGCTAATACCTCTTTTAAGTTTGCAATAACCAGCTTGCAGGCTAAAGATAAATATTGCAGCCCAGTATAATAATAGCTTAATTGAACAATTGACCAACGCATAGTTAGTGCAACCAAAAATGCTATGTTAAACATCATGCTGCTGCTTCCTTATGGAGTGAGGGATTGCAAACTTTGAGTTATTTTAAAGGAAGGAATTAATTTATTAATTTTAATTATTTAAAGGAGGAATTAATTTATAAGTTTCTTGCTGGCACAGCATTGTTGTCGTATGTCAGAAAAGAACTGGAGAGGAACGCTCTCTATCAAATTGTTCAACATTTATTTCGCTCAAATGCATCTTGAACAATCAGAGGTCACAACTGGCAGATGTAGAAGTCTGCTGCAGGATGCTGTCTTTCCAGAGATTTAAGAGTCTGTTGTCAGAATAACGGTGGAACCATTTTTTATGCTGTAATAGTTCCAAAAGAAAAAAATGAGTAGCCTGCAGCTAAGGGAAAGTCTTCCTGGACTTCACTAACTCAGCTGATTCCAAATATTTTCTTGGGTGCTTGTCTTCATTGTGATTAATTTTTATTTGTCATCACAGCTGCTCTAGGACATCTGGGGAAAACATATAGCAGCATAACTCTCTGCCTGGATGAGAGCTAAGGTAAAGAAGATTGGGATGCAAAATGCAGCAGAAAAGCTAAATATTTGTAGTTTTGATTGGTAATTGCTACGTTTGAGTTTATTACAGAATGCAGGTTGCTACTCGCCAGAATTCCGTCTTTCTTGTCCTGAATGTCAGATAGGTCACAGAAACAAGAATTTATTATGCGTTCATGTGTTTCTGTGGTTTGAGTTGTGGATGTAAAACATCATTTCATGGTTTTGAATTTGTTGGTCTATTTCCCAACCTGTGAATTTATTTCCATCCAGAAAAGGGGAAAGGGAAAGGAAATTATAAGTGCTGTTTGAAAGGATCGTTTTCAAAGATTTACTGGTTGCTTTGTATTGGAGAAAGAAATACCTGACTCTGCTACAATTATTTTGGGGAGTGTGCCAGGCAAGATATTCTTGTTATAGTTAATCTTCATGCAAATACTGTAACCTGAAATAAAAAATTACTCATTTATCCCATCTCTGCTCAAAGGCAGGCCCCTGTGAACAGTGGAGTGAACACTAGCAGATAAGCTTATGGAGATCCCATGCAATAGCGCAGCTCTGCAGAGACTCAATTTTAGTATTCATCCAGTTTCCACATGTTCTTCAGCTTCCGTTCAAAAGAGAAATACTGATGATGCTATTGAAAATATTTCATAGAACTTTATCCCTCCCTGACTCTTAGCAGTGCAATCTCTCATACGACACACAGATTTTAAATGCAGAAAAACAGTTGTACTATGGACTTTTTCAGCTGGTTTACTAAAATGGTTAGCAAGTTATAATAGAGATAGTTCGAAAAAGAATAATTTTTCATAGAAACTCGTCTAGGAGATACTTCTGTATTCTAAATTTGGTTCTGTACAGGGTTTATTAAGCTCTGTCACTTAGATAAGTTACACTCTGGTTAATTTTAAAGTCTGCCTTGAATAACAATAGAAATGGAGTAATCCTTCACCTGAAGGCACCTGACACTAAAGGAGCTAAAGCTTCTGCCATTTTCCTGCTAATGAGCTCAGAATGCTGTCATTATTAAAAGCCCAGTAATAAGGCATGAATGAGAAAATATCCGTAATACTGTACAAAATACTTGCTTTCAAAAATAGTGGTAGGTCATATTTCAGTACTTAAGAAATGCAAGGGTTGTGTTCTCTACTGTTTTTTCCTAAATACATTCCTTGAATGTTTGCTAAGGCTTGGTGTTGAAACTGGCTGCTTTCAGCCATCTGACCATACAAAAAACTGTCAGCTCATCAGTTCCTTTTAAGGGTAAAAAGAACCCATGGAGAAAAGGGGAGAAGGGGGGAAAAAAAAAAAGACAGAAAGAAAGAAAATGAAAGCATAATCATATTTTGCCCAGTAGAGGTTAGATTGAAATTCAAAGCTGCTACACATCTAAAGGTTACTTTGTAGGAGCATCAGAGCATCTGGTTACACTGGAGCAGACTCATTTTGGTTGTGAAAGAGGCAGGGACGAGGTAGATCCTAATTTTTATATTAGATTATCCTAGTTAAAGTATTTTTTGCATGCAGGTGGAATTTATTTATTTATTTATTTATTTAGGCTTGAGTGGGCTTTTGGAATAAGTCTCTCCAATCTGGGCCATCTCCTGGTCCCATGTGACAGTTTATAGCTGTTTAGCCACAGTTTTTGAAATATGTTATTAATCAAGTTTCTGCTTGTTTCTGTATCCCTTATTATGTGAATGAATGGTGGTAGCTAATTATTTAAAATGCCTCTTGTGCAGCCTGATAACACCTAAATGACTAGGTCAAAATACATGGAGACTGACACGCACAATAAAATGTTGAAGAGCCTAGACAAGTACAGGTCTAAAGTTCTGACTCCAAGGAGGCCAAAATAAAGACATTTATTTAGCTATATGCACAATCTTCAGCATCAGTAAGATGACAGGTTAACACTGTACCATGGATTTCCCATCAAGTAGTCAGTTGTCAGCTTCCATATCTTGCATGTTTAGTGTAAAAATTTGTGGTTAACCAGAAAACTAGCTAGTCATTTCAAAGATACTAATGGCCCATTTTAGTCTTACGTTCTTAAGCTAACATTGTTTTAAGGTAGGTAGTATGCTTACCAGGTTTCTTGCTGAACAGCCATGAAAGTTAGGAGATAGGATATGGTTTTAATTTTCTTTCCACCAATGACAAGACTGTATTAAGTTGGTTCCGTAAATTTTGCAATCAATGTGGTTGGGCTAGCAAAATTATTTTCTTAGTGGTTTACTTCAATCCAGTGTGGGATAGACAGTCTGTATAGATGGCATGATTACATGTAGAGAAAAAAAAAATCCCATTACTGAGAAGGGAAAAATCCACAACCTCAAAGTATTTGGGCTGTCAGATGTGAAGAACCAGCATTACGCTGTTCTAATAAGAAAAAAAAAAGAGATGGTTTTTCCTGTCCAGACAAAAAAGAAGCAAACAAACAAACTCCTTCACCACTAGAAAGCATGCTACAGTTAAGAAAAAGTGAGAAACTGTGTGGTATTGACAAAGGCAAATTTGCAATCATTCAATTTACGAATCCAGATTTAGCGGAATTTTAGGGTAAGTGACCTTTCATGATCCTATGCTTTTTTCATTCTTTCTTTCTTGACTTGATCTTATCCAGGATTTAAAAACCCTGACAATTAGTTTTAGTTACTGCCAGCTGTGCATTGAGGAACTCTATCAAATGAAGGCCTTACCTTTCATGAGTAAGAGTAGTTTCTTGTCCTTACAAAGACATCCTTAACCTGGTGGTGAGAAGTGGCAGACAGGGGACAGGAAGGCTAGTTTGTTTGCAAGAATATGTTTCTGACATAATGCTAAGATGAAATTTGACAACTGATGTCCAGGTGTTCCCTCCTCTTTTATGAAACTCCTATACACACCAATTCTAGAGCGCACTTTCGTAGAAGATGCCCCATTCAAATTTAAACAACTTCTCATCAGATCCCTAACATTCCTCTAGAAGTCACAAGCATTAATGAAAGCTAAGTAGAGGCTTAAACAGAAGTTGATGGTGTTCTTGGAAAAATATCTGAATATTAAACATTGGAAAATTGTAATTATCAAAGACCTGGCTTTCAAATTTGTGTTAAAAGTTGTGGTTAATCACTTGCATATCTGGAGGTGCTGTTATTCAGCTTGTAAGGAGGTGTAAGGTGATGTTTTCAAAACCTATTGTGGTAGCCCATACCTTTTCTCTCGATGACTCACTTTTCTGTTGTTCCAGAGAGAGACCTTTTTGGAGCAGAACCTTTTGACCCTTTTAGCTGCGGAGCAGGAGATTTCCCTCCAGACATTCAGTCCAAACTAGATGAGATGCAGGTAACTATTGAGTTATCAATTAGGCAGTTTTCTGCGGCTGTATGACTATTCTTGAAATACGTGTTTACAGTATTCTGAAAATGTATTCCAGACTGCATACACAAATGCATACAAAAAAGCCTATTTCTCACTATTCCTTTTGTAAATATATCTCATCGTCTTTGAGTTGGAGTTTGAATTTTCCTGAAGATCCTTACAAATGTTAGCCCATGGTATTAATACAGACACCTGCGCTAATTTAGGATTTCTCAGCAGTGTAATCAAAATAGATACTGCTACTCCTGCCTGGGAAGGGACTGAGCAAGCTGAAAAAGAGCTGAGGCGAGAGCCCTACGGATACACTGATGCTGTTACTCTTCAGTTCCAGCAGTCACCACTATCCCACTGTACCCTGATCTTTCCCTCACTGGCATTAATCTGTTTTTTCATAGATTTGGCATAGGCAGAGTACATGCTTTTGAGGGGCCACAGTAATTTTCTCCTGCCTTTAAAAATAGTTGTATTTGACTAAAGCACACTGGGACAGTTAAACTGTTGAGAATTGCCTCAAGAATTCTGAACTGATGTGTTTTTATCAGAAAATCTTTGTTGATACTGAAACACTCAATAGTATCTGTTCAGTTACTGACCCAATTTTGAAGCAATTCGAAGAGAAAGCTTTCAAGTTTTAGAATAAATCACTCTCTCCAGTCAGACTTTCCAAACTGCTAGTTCCTTGCCAGTTTGCTTATCTGTATTTTTTTCAGCAGCCTGCCAGCAAAATGAAAGGCTGAAAATACTGGGAACTTGAATTTCTAGGATCCTGGCTCCTCAGCAGAAAGTGTTCCCAGGGCTTCCAGCCCTCTTGTATCTTGAGAACCCACAAAGTCCAGTAGCTAGCTCTTAGGCTTCTTCAGTTCCTCTGTTCTGCCTGGAGAGCAGGAGAAACCTTTCAAAATGTCTGAAATAAGATTTAAATACTGTTTAATTTACCCGAGTAAAATTTTTGCATTCATCTTCATTGTGAAATTTCACTTTCCATGTCAGTTTAGGATGGTGCCACTGGCAAACTCTGCTCACTGTGAAGTAAGAAATTCAGATTTTTTGCTTACCTGTACTATGGACCACATAATTTCCGATAGCAGTAAAAGCCAAAATTGGTTTCTTTGCAATTGCATTAAAAACGCTTGTGTTTTGTGAATGCTGTAATGTTATTACCAAGCCCTTTAGCCCAAAAAGCAAATCTTTTAGTGTCTCACATTGATAGATATCAATGTTTCCATTGTGTATAGCCTATTTTAGGAAAAAGTATACTGTAGTGTCTGTGGATGCGAGGAAGAATCCTGTGACTATAGCTAAATGTCACACAGTAAGAGTTCTTATTACAGGTAACTTTTTGACTAAATTTTATATTGTTAACATATACAGCTGCAAAGTGTTATCACCACATAAAACATCAGTGAATGGAACAGTAGAAATATTTATCAAAAATTTTTAAATTCATAAAATAAAAAATGGATGTCATTGTTTGTACTCTCTTCACCTGAAAAAGCAGACAAACAACTAATAAAAAAACGCCAAACCTTAGGGTGTTACTATGTCCTATTGCAAAGAATACTGCATTGGTCAAGCGTTACCCTGTTCACATACATGTTTTGTTTTTTCCAGCTTTTTTGTATGCTTTATGAACTAGTCTCACAATTAGAGAGTCTTAGCATATCAGTCTGAGCATACCCTGATATTTCCACTGAAAATTAATTAGTGGGCCTTTATGTAGACACAAAACTTGTTCAGGTGCAACCCAATTGAGAAGTATAAAGCTGACGGG
>VWZL01002045.1:0-93038 GCA_013396915.1 Stercorarius parasiticus | reverse complement strand
GGGGGGGGATAATATTCTGACTTTGGTCAAAGCAAAAGCTACGTGCTGTTATTTTACTAGGGGATTGGTGGAAAATACAGATTAAAACATGTTTTTCCTAATACCTTTTTTTATCTTCTTGTGCTTTCCTGGGTGCCTAGCGTCAGCGATGGTTGGTATATCATATTTTAATAATGGTATTTAAAGCATTTACAGTTGAAGTGTGCACATGTTCATGTCTGGTGTTTTTATCTTTATGTATATGTGTGTACATATATATTTATAAACTTCTAAGATTTATACTTTATGTATACAACTCCAAGTCAGGGCTGTTTTAATTTTTAGGGGCCTACAATTTTTAAGGTAGGGACATCAGATTTTAGTTTTCTTTAGTCTGTCTTACCAGCTGCTAATAATACTAAGCCTTCGTTTTCATTCTGTTTGTTTTCCACGTGTACTAGTGAAATCTCCAGTTTTCATTATCAGATTGTCAGTAGTGAAATGTTTTAAGCAAAACCTTTGATACATAGATTTTTCTGTTAGTACAATAATAATTACTTAAGAACTTGCAATGAGCAGAAGATAGCCGTGCTAAAAAATAACGGTTGTTAGATACACAGCCTATAAGAAGGAAGGTGAAATGGCCACTACAAAAGCTAAAACCACACGAAATGTAATGTGCTCTGGGAAAGCTAACGTTAAGAAACATGAAGGAAAAATCTAGGCTTCTTTCCTTTTCTGGAATGCAAAGTGAAGGGATCTGTTGTCTTCATATAATGAAAGTACAGCCTGAGTTTCAATAAATATGTATTCCATTAAATATACAAAGGTAAGTTGTTTATGAACGCATCTAATAGTTCAAAATACCCTCTGATGGGGTATTAAATGTAGTTTATCCCACACTGAGTGGCAAGCAAGCTGCCTCGGCACCGGGCAGAGACAGCCTGTTTGGAGCAGCTCAGTCCAGACTATCTTATCCTATTTCTCGTGTGGAGTTATGTCTGTGTAGAGTTAACTTCTAGGTGTAGGGATGCCTCAGCAAACATGCCCCAGTCTGCAGAAAAGCTGGCTCGGCCTATGTGTGCGTGGGAAGGTGATGTGTAAGCAAAGCGGGAGAGGAAAGCACAGCGCAAGAGGCGTTGGAGTATAAACGCTGAAGTAGTGGGTGCTTTTCCTTTGCATCTGATACTCTGAACTTAATGAGATCAGATAAAGTTCTCTGACCTCTGGGGGAACATTCTTACGTCTAAACTTTAGTTAGGATCCAAATTTCACACTTCAGCTCTTTCTATTCCATTTCTCGGTCCAGTCAAATTTTGGAGAGCTCAAAGCTCAAACATGTGCTGAGATGTGACTTTTACAGCTCAGGCCTCTCTCTGATGACTATCCAACCTCCTGTTTCCCCCCACCCTTATGCTGAAACATATTTTCATCCTCTCTATTTTGACGGTATCCAGACATTAATAAAATGAATTTGTCTATTTTCCCAGAAATCTTGCAGTGAGGGGAAGTTTCCCTGGATCATGAATCATACCAACAACAGCTGCTATAATTTATTAAAATCTCAAAGTAGTTAATATCATAAAGCTTCCAGGAGCTGCAAGCCATTCTCCCTGCGTGGCTTGAAGCAGTCAGTAGGCTTGTCGTCTTTCCATTTGAAATAAGTTATGCCCAGCCCTCTAAATTGTCTTCTCAGAGACATGTAAATTTATCATTGGTGCATTGGGTTTGTGCTGACTTAAGTTCATCAAGTGAAGTCACTGTGAAGTGATAAGTGAGTTAACTTCAGAGCCATAAGATTGACTTTGTCAAATTTATCTTCTGATAAAATGGAGTTCTTTGTCTTTTACTGTTTACTGCTTTTAAACCAGAATAGCTCACGTCTCATTATCACAGACATAAAAAAAGTGGGAGTTTTGGAAGAGGGATTGTTTTCAGGTCACTTTTTCTAGTGAAAACAAGCTTCGCTCCTCTCTTTGAGACCAATCATATCCTTTAATAAAATACCATTATTTTTCTGGGTAACTGAAATGTTCAGTCCTTGAGTTAAATCACTTTGGAACTAGAAAAGTTACTTTACGCTGTCATCATGGGCATATGAACACAGAAGTGAGGCACAATATAGATGCACACTTCATAACCCTTCCTGTTCCCACTTCTGCCCAGTACTGGGGATGGCCTTTTTCTTCATTCCCTGAAAACCAGCAATTTGGGAGATTTTCTGATCACATGAGGAGTTACGTTTCCTGAATTTTTAAAGTATAGCACACATGTTTTTTAATGAACAGGCAGTGTGTTATGTTAAGAACACATGTTATTAAAAACTGAAATGTCTGAATTTTACAAGGCAAAATACTTAAAATGCTGTGTATTAAAATTAATGATACATTTTTTTATATGCAGTATGTAATGTGTACCAAGTGCTGACTATATATGTCATTTTTAAAGAAAAAATATTCTGCCTAACACATTAATCGAGTTTATTAGGAAAAAGATAAAAACAAAACATAAATTATAATCTGATCGGTCATTCCAACTGACTTCATTATTATTATTACAGCTGCGAATGCTGGGTTTCGGAGTGGAGAGTCGAAAGTAGGCATATGCTGTATGATGGCTACTATACTAATCATACAGAAGCTTCAAGTAGGAGCCATAAACTTGAGAGACACATGCAGTTCAAGTGTATACATAAACTGTGTTCCTGAACGTGGACGTAAAGCTCAAAGTGTTCTGCATTGCTGTGAGAACTACAGCGTAAGATACTTATCCTGTTATCCGCATTAATCACAGTTTAACTGTGTCTGGACATAAAGGGGAATCTTTTCTTAAAACCTTGTCTTCCCACAGCTTGCTTGACTACTGATGGCTGATTGTTTTGTTTTTTTTTTTAATTATATAGTATGTTTGCAAAAGTATAGTTTTGGAGATTCCAAAAATTATTTCAGAAGTTAGAGTTATTTGGCAAAACTTGAGGGATTAGGAATGGGGATGGCTGCGGGAGATCTGAATTCTGTGCTTTCCTAATCTCTGGAAATGTCACTGCAATCTGTTTGCCAAAGAGTATACTGGACAAGGATGTTGTAATTTCTTTTCCCTTTTGAGGGATACATTTAATTTAATGGGAATATTGGTCGAGACAATACAGCTTTCTTTAGTTTATACTCCTATGCATTTCTTATCCTCCAATTCATGAAGAAGTCCTCCACTCATTCATGAAGAAAAAAATCTGGATTTTACATTCTTTTAAAATCTGAAAAATGCCCACATGGCCATCTAGATTGCCTTGATGTCCTCTTTAATGTTGTTGGGCTTTTTTGACCCTGTGGTTGGCATGAATGTTTCAGCCTACTGGTAACTGTAGTATCTGACCCTTGATGATAGTGGTTTTTGTGTGATTTAACAGGTGAACATTGAAATGTCATGTTCCTATTATAGACAGCTATATGCATGAGCCGTTTTTAAGCATGGATGTGTTAACACTGCATTTCCTGGCACTGTAGTGGTAGGTTTTACTTCCCTATCAATTCTGCCCGTAATAGAAGCTGGGTTCTAAGGTATGCAACTGATAACAGCACCTGGCAACCACATTGTTATTTTCTTTTAGAAGAGACAATAGTTCATTACATTAATAAAGTTAAAAGGCTTTTTAAATAATTATACATGTAGTGCAGCAATCTCTTAATGGATTAATATTGATCACGTTGCAAATATGTGAAAATGTGATTGTTTTAAATCCAAAATATCACAGCTTAAAAGAGGGGAAGGATTAAGTGGTGGGGGAAAGTGGTCTGGAGAGAAGTTGCAGATGGAAAGGTCAAGGAGACCACTGTTCTTCAAGAAGGTAGAAACAGTTCAAAGTAAAGTCATAGCAAGCACAAGCTAAGGGATCAGTGGCAAAATATCAGTTTGTATGGAATAAAACAAAAATGAAAAAACCCCACATGATCAACATAAGAGCAATGAGATGTGTGCGCTTCCAAAATACATAATCCAGTTTGCTCTTAGCTAGCCAGAAAAAGGGCATTCAAAGTGCAGCTACGTAAGACACCAACAAACAGTGTTTAAATGTATAGAAGAAAGATAACAGCATGCAGGGCATGAATGGGATGCGTGTTCGGTGAAAGGGCTCTCCGGATTGCTAAGAATGAAGCTGGCTGTCCTTGTTAAACCAGTTGCTGTAGCTGTTCTACTATTGCAGCTGTATCAAGCATCCTTAGGTTGAAGCACAAACTTTACAGCCTCAAAACTGGAAGCAGCTGTTAAATACTTTAAAAGATTAGCATTTCAGCCAGACTGTAGCTGAGGGGTTTACAATTTAACAGGCTGGACTGTAGGGTTAATGCTCTGAATTCTGCTCCTGTGTAAGGAGTCCTCCTTTGACTGCAGGTACATCAATTAATCGTATCCTTTGGGTAAACGAACAATGTCTGTTTATAACCAGATATGTTTGACTTGGAAATTCAGATACTGTTTGCTTGAAATGTCTTTTGCATTGAATGCTCCTCCTGTTAGCAGTTTCAAAAATACAGAGGAGAGGCGGGAAAAAAAAAAAAAAAAAGTCAAAATACACCAGTGAGCTTTGGCAGCACTGTGTCACCCAGGCAGAGCAAACTGGGTAGCACAGTTGGAGGAGGTTTCCACCGCAGTACTGCTACTGGCTCACCATCTCATAGTATGGATCTGCCTTTAGAAAAATGCAAGTTTTACTAGGAAAGTCTCAGATCATTGCAAGGAAGTTTATTCTGTTTTTCAGCATTACTCTTATGGCAGTAGCTGGTGGGGTTATTAAATATTCGTGTGCTTTTAAAATTCTAGCCTGTGGTTTAAATTTGTTTGAAATTAAGCTGGTTTGACTGGAGATTTATGTTTTAAAGCCAAAAAGTATGCTCTTGGGGTACTGCTGTGCATTTTGAGAAAAGATTTGAGTTTATGCCTAATCCCAATACAGATTGTTTTACAAAATGACTTGTTTACAAGATGTTTGCTTCATGAAAGCACATATTATTGATTTCATAGCATACAATCAGCATTCTCTAAGTGAACTGTATGTTAAGACAACACTGAACTGAACACTGTGACAGCTGCCACTGGAGCTGAAGTTCTCATGGCATTTCTGTTCAGAGCCCTTGTTTCCAATTGCTTATAGCTTTACAGTACTTCACCTAACAGACTGAAACTTTTTTTGACTCAAAGGTGACTTTTCTCTTGAAGGTCAAGCCACAATTATTCTGCTTCTTTTAAAGCAAAAAGAGAAATGAAAACAAGAGCACTTTGCCTGTATTACAAGTGCTGCTGCTGTTTTAGAACTGGTGCAAGCTAAATACATTTTGCAAACAAACACAGGTACTTGTAGAATGAATTCCTTTCCAATAGAGGGAGTGGTAGCATCTAGCTTAAAACCATTTTTGTGTTTCTACCAATAAAACTAATGTGAGTAAAAAGAGGAACTTTGGTCTGAACATTGAAAGAAATTCTTTGTACTATCTAAAGACCACCGTATTTTATTTCACAGAGTTACATGCCTTTGAAATGCAGTTTATTCATTTGCAATAGAGCAAGTATGATTTTATTTGCCTTCTTAATGAAGGTTGGGTGGCAGTAGGCTGGAAAGCATCCACCTGTCAATTTAACTGCAGAGGGAGTGATTCAGAACAAACCTCTGAGATGGGCTTGAGTACTATACTTTTTGTTAGACTGCTTCTAAGATAAGGGGTTACTGAATGTAGGAGACACCTGGTATTAGTAACAATGTCTGTAATTTATCTGAATCTTTAAAGTACAAATCCCAGAAACTCTTTCGTCGTATAGCCCTAATCTTTCCTGCTTATAAATCACGTCGAGTTTTACTCGGGAACAACATGGTGCAAGTCAAGCTTGTTTGGTTTTGTGTCCACCTATGAATTTCCACTATTTTTATTCTATACTATTTTCTTCATTTTATATGCATACTGCATTTCTTTTGTTGTACAAGGTACATCCTTTTATAAGTTAACCACTAAGACTTATTAAAAATCAGCTGACCAGATAATGTAAATGTCTATGAATTCACTCCGAAGTATCATTATGGTTTATCTGCCTAAAGATAAGCTCAAATTTAGATGTTTTTAGAAAGAGCTTAATCCTTCAGAAATCACTTTCCTTTTTATTAACTATGTCTTTTTTCATTGCAGGAGGGGTTCAAAATGGGATTAACTCTTGAAGGCACAGTATTTTGTCTTGACCCACTAGACAGCAGGTGCTGATGACAAGAAATTAAATGTGAAATTCCTCCGCAGTGTTGGGTTTGTTTTTTTTTTAATTCTGAACACGTATTCACAGATATTATCCATGTGCCAAAAATTGCTTTTTTTCAACATGTAAACTCTTGTAAGGTTTGCTTCTGTAAAAATCCAACTGAGTTCCAGTATTTCCCTGTACAAATGTAAAAAGTTGTATTTGCTCATGAAATATGAATTAAGTTACGCTGTTGTGTTTTTTTCTGTCACATTTTGGCCCAAGTTTACGATGCTTCATGACTATTAGCCTGGAGAAGTTCTTCAGAAAGCTCACACATTACCTCTCTGTTTGCAGACGTGCAAGCATGATTTTTACGTAATACTTCACCTGGCAGCATTTTGAACTTATGCTTTTAAGCCATTATTTAATATTCAAGCAGTAAAGTGATTAATATCTAGTGCAAAAAGTTCAAATTGCAGTGAAAAAGCAGAAAATACTAACCATTAATGTATACTTAAAAGATAAATCTGGATGCCATGTAATTGATTTCCATTACTGTGTATGGTTACTATGCTGTATATATGTTGTTATTAGTTTATAAAATACAGAAGATCTTTAGGGCCTTAATTCATGTTTTTGAAACTAACAAGTTGTTAGTATGCTAATTAGTGTTTAATGAGCATAGAAGAACTGCTAAATTGCAGAATGGACAAAGTAGCTGCCCCTTGTTCTGGTATTTTATAGCTGAACTGTAAAGTATGTAATTTGGAATTCATTACATGATAACCATAACTTAAAAAGAAGATTATGGTTTTACGCATACTTCGGAATTTATGTAATTTTGTGTATAAGCATGCACTCTGTTTACTGTGCTCAGTTCTGTTACTTTCAACACCTGAGTGTTTACAGTCAGGCTCCGTTGAGTATTTTTTTCGGTCTGTTCTAATGTTATATGTCTTACTATAATTTTGAAGCTTGCTCCAAGAGTTCAATATAAGTTAGTAAGTCCTTCATACCCACTGGTTGTTAATGCTACAGAAATAACTGCACACCAAAATTTTCAGCTGCTAGTGAATTGAACGCTGACCTGTCTATGCATACTCTTCATTAATCTTTAGCATAAGCAATAAAATACCATCTTAAACCTATCTCAGAAAATTATTATCATTAGTGTTTTGATGCCCAAACTCCACATCAGTTCAATTTAAAAACCTTTAAAAACTCTAATATTTCTCCTCAAAACATACAGCTGTGGGGAAAAAACTTCAGATTTTTTTTTTTTAATGTATGTTCTTTCCTTTTTCATGAGAGGTTTTTTGTGATACGGTTTTATCCTCAACGGTTACAGTTTACACTAAAAATGCATTTTGCAAATTCATGATCACATGTATATCTTCTGCCTTTTTCAACAAAGTACTTCTGCACGTACCTTTGAAGTCCACTGAAATGAATGGGATTATTCCTGTGCTGAGTTTGACGTATGCTCAGGTACCTTGCTGAATGGGGGCCTTAACGTTCTACATTACATTAGTCTTCCTCTCTCTTATTCTGTGTTCAACATTCATATAGAGTATTATATATAAATAAATAAATATATATATTAAAAATATATAAAATCACTAACAAATAGAATAGTCTATGTTTCATAAAGAAAAGTCTTTATAATTTTGTTTGTCATATAGTATTTTGGAATTTGTATAATGAGGATGTTTAGTAGCCATAGCAATGGCCTTTTTTAACAAATAGAATTTGTATTTTTATTGTACTTTAAAAAGCTTTACGTAATAAGCATCTATTTAGTGGTCATTTATTATCAATGGTAACACTTAAGATAATATTTGCACATTTTAAGAAACCTTTTTCGTTACTGATTTTTATGATAGTTGACTGCAAATGGCATGGTTAAATATTACATACCTGCTCAATCCATACAAAAATTACTTAACACAACAGTGCATTTTTAATGAGAAGATTATGTGATCCAATTGGAAACTGTATTTCTATGTAATCTCAAATGTCTGTTTAATTTTGCCTAAAATAAATGTTTTTAAATAAATTGCATCCTAGAACACAATGTTCATTCAGTAAAATGCCCAGAGGAAGGGAGGGTGGGGAGGTGCTTAAACCTTGGGCAGGACCTGCCACAACGAATGGTTTAGTGCTGAAATGTGTCAAAGTCACCTTATATGCTGGCAAGAACCTGATCTCAGCCAGAGTAGAATAACTCCAGCGTTTGACCTTTATTAATGAGTTTGGTCTAATCTGTAATTAGCAGAGAAAAATCGTGTTCTATATGCAGCTACTTAATACTAATAATTAGGGAGTAATTTTCTCCACAGTGCTTTGTGGATTTAATGGGTTCTTTTTTTTTTAATTACCCTTTTTTTTTTTTATACTTAGCTACTAAGTGACCCTAATGGTTATTTAAGGAGTAAAGGATGTATTTGAAGTCTTTCCGAATCCTAGAAAGCAACCTCTGTAAATGAGGTGTGTTAATGGGGCAGGCTGCAGCATATGGAGTGGAAGCTTTTGAGAGGAGAAAACTGCTCTTAAACCATGTGGTATTTGCTTCCATTGCAAAATTTCTCTTCAAGCTAGTACTCAAAACCCATGTAACCTGTGCCATTTGTGGAGATGGGGCTTGGACAGTTCATGGGAATGGACGCTGTCAGGGCTGGCAAGTAAGGGGTATGTGTAATCTCCTGTCAGTTACAAACATGAGCAATTCTTTCTCTAAACTTTCTAAAAAAAAAAAAACATCCCAAGCTTAAAAAGAAAAAAAAAAAAACACTTAAAAAACCCCAAAAACTTGATAGCTGGTTTGGACTGAGAATGTGACGTGATTCTGCTGATTGTGTGACCGCAGGCATTTCACTTGAGAGAAACCTGTGCGAAGAGAGTAACACCAGCGACTAGGTTGGAGATACGGTGCTAAATGAGTTGTCAACAAGACTCTTTCTGGACTTGTAAATTTGCCTTCCAACAAAAATAAAATACCAATGCAACTGGGTACTACCAAATTTGTCCACACTTTTTTTCTTCCTTTTGGATATCTTTCCCTTTTTTTTCCCCCTTAAACTTCTTTAAACTGTGATCACACTGCTGATTGTGCTAACTGTGACTATCACTTCGTGGACATGTAATACTAGATTTCGGTTCTACTTGTCAGCTGCCCACCTATTGCACTGGCGTCTCATACCAAGCTATATTAACACCTAGAAGCAAGATTCCTCGCTTTCTGTTCTTTTTTTGCATGCTATGGACTATTTTTCTCTTCCTGCCTGCTTATTGCACCATGCTTAAGTAACTGAGGTGCTTAGGTTAGAATTCTTCTTAAGTCAAATAAGCTGATGCATGGTGTGTTTTCTTTTTTTAACCTTTGATAAATTACTGAGCATCACTGCGGGATGTTCATAAGCTTAACCCATTGTTTTTACTTCAGATGATTGATTTCTCGGTGGCTGTATTGTGTCCTTCCACGTGACAGATGTGATTTGCGCTAAACTTATAATTGATCAAATCGCTCAAATTGGCAAAGATCAAATCCTTCATGTGGTAAAAGGAGTTACATTTCATTTTGGCTTCACTTATGGAAAGAAAGGAAGGAAAAAGAAAATTCTCACACTTGCAGAAGTAAGTGCGGTTGTGTAATCCCAGAGGTGATTGAATGTGCCAAGGAATGGGCTGGCTCTGAGACTTCATTATGATGATTATTTTTCAATTTGTGGAACTAAGGACGGTCTCATTCTCACCGAGCAATTCTGCTTCACAAAAAGAGTCTCTTCTGCAAAGGAAGAGAGTGCCACTGCCTGAGAAATCTCTAGTCAAACATCCAGAGCTGCTGTGTTCATTACATCCTGTCAGTCACTGGAGATCATCACCCTTTGGACACCCTCTTAAGGCAAAGAAATATGTTAATAACTGCAGGCAAGCTCTTTGGCTTTCTTAATTTGACACTTTGGGGTTTTCTTGTTGCTTTTAAAGTCGGAGAATGCAGAAGTCACCCTTTAAAAAAAAAAAAATCTGAATAACTGGCCATATGTTTTAAGATTCAACCAAAAAATGCCTGCTAGTAGGTGTTCTGTAAGCTTCAGCTAAAAGACAGCAAGTAAGCTTTGGCACATAATTAGCCTGTGTTCCCTCCCTGCCCTTTAAGGCATATTCTTAATGAGAGACTGAGACACGTTGCTTTGTCAGCTGGTGAAAAGTACATAGCAGTTTTCATCAACATAAAAGAGGAGTTTGAATATATCATTTTGTTCAGTTATTTCAGAACGGTAGGCAGCGTTTTGTTGAAATGAAAGTCTGACATTTGTAATATATGCAGCCTTCTCGAGATGCTTCCACATTCAGTGAGTGCCAGTGCACAGATTAAAGAAATTGCAGATTTATTTATTCATCAGACCAAAACACTTCCTGGAACTACAAGACTCTTTCGGTGGATTTCATGGGCAGCATACACAATATTTGTCTGTGATGGGTTTCTGAACATATGAATATGCAATTTAGCTTTTGTGTTCAAGAAATACAGTTTGGGATGGAAAAAACCCTGCGAGTTTAGTCTCCTACAGTGAATTCTGGAATGGACTGAACCTATTTTAAGGCTCATATGAATGACAGCAACCAAAACCAATATATTTGAGCTTGTGAACTTCTTTCTTTCTTTCCCCCCATGTTTTCCACTATTTATTTCAGCAAAGTTTATGCCTTGCAATAAATAAGGAGCAGAAATAGATTTGGAAGGAAGTATATAAGAAAATTAAAGAGGGAAAAAATGTCATCTTTTGCAAACATCATGCTATTTAGTACCATTGCATTTTTTTTGGTGAAACTTAACTGATTTGGTAGCTTCTCTCGTTCTGCCCTGTCACTTTTTATGCTTACCTGAGGATTGCGCAAGGGCAGCCAAGAAGCAGATTTGCCGTATTTGCAGTCCGCAAGAACTGCTATTGGAGCTATTTCAGCTAGCCAGAAACAAGGAATGTTTTTCCTACTGCCTGTAGCCTTGTTATGCAGAGTAGGTAACTCACAGTGAGCCTCTTCCAAGGTGCCTGACTGCCACAAGTTCCAATTTCCATCCATTTATCCTAATTTCTAGTGGTTTGTACCATATTAAAGACCTAGCTGATTTGTTTATCTGATGAAGGCTTACAGGAGGAAAGTCTTCTGTACTAAAGTGCTATAGTTAATTGTGCTTATACCCATATTGATTGGAAAGTGTGACAAAAAGAATAATGATCATCCATACTTTATGAATGCCTATTACTAAATTGTTTACATAAATTAATCTCCTTCTTCCAAAACAGAAGTCTTGGGATAGACCCGTAAGAATTTGCATCAGTTCCGTTTCCTTTGCAGCAGCATCCTACACAAAAACTTTTCGGAGTAAAAAGCAGCTCAGAAAATCTATTCAACTGAGCATTTGAAAAAGCTACTTGGGGCTCTACCATGTGTGGCATTTAAATTGTTGCAAGTTTTATTTCTGTATTTATTGTATTCTGTAAACATTTTATTCAGTAAAATCAAGACACTTTTTGAAGCTTCTGCACAAAATTAGAAGTGGAATATTTTGAGCGTGTTTCACTGCAAATAACTAAATGAGTTCTCTAGGAATCTGTACTGGTTCGCTTTTGAAAAGTATTGTGCATTTTAAATATTTTGAGATGTTCTTGATTATTTTTAAAGGAACTTTGTTGTTTTCAAATAAAGTGATCCTTGACGCTATGGAAATACTGAGAAAATACTTGGCATGTGTGCTGCATTGGGATAAGATTCTAAAGAAGATGTGGTTCTTGGGGGGAATAAAACCAACCAACAAAATCTATTTGAAGGGCCTTGTTAGGCTGTAAAAATCTGTTTATTTCATGCTCGTCGTTAATTTTTAGGGTTGGTTAGAACAATATTATTATTCATGTACATACTAGGTTTTTTTGTAGCGGAAGAGAGCTACTATAATGGCAGATTACAGTCACCTACAGTTTAAACCGTTCAGGAATGGGTTTCCCACGTTTTTGCAACCTTTTATGTATTAGAACTCTATGAAGAAGCCAGAATAGATCTGAATTTCTGAGACACTTCAACACTGTAAAATAACGACACGGTCACATGTAATTTGTGGCAGATAAACCTGAGATGCAAAATGAGCAACTACATTTGGAAAGAAAGGTAAGAGGGTTTCTGAGATGAGTGAGAAATTTTACGTGAGAATGAAAATGCTCTATGGGATTGCTTGCCTGACAGGGCTCAGCCATGCTCTATTCCCAAGTTATGCAATATTTATGTAGTTTTAACTGATGATCTGACATACTGCTTCTGAGAAGCTAAAAAAAAATATAAATTAAAATAATGCTTGATGCTGCTTCCAGATTATCAATTGAATGTCTAATGATCATAACCTTGACTTCACAAGGTGTGTGTCTGTTTTATCATCTTTACGGTTGTGAGTCTACAATAAAATCTGTCCCTCGGGGTGTATTTTGATAGTACCTGTAGAATGCCATAATATTCAATGTACATTGTAAAAAGATTTGAGAAGGCTGTGATCTGTGTCATCACAATTGGATGCTGTCGTAACATCGCAATGGATTGATGTATGAAACTGAAGTAATATAATGTCATAGAAGATTCCATTATTTAATAGTCCTTTTAAAATGTAGGTATTTTAAAAGAACCGAGTGTTATTTAAAAGGCAGAAATGTGTGACTAGAGACCTAAGTAAACAAGATGAATTGCCTCTTGGCACTCTAATAAATAAACCAGTAAGGCCACTAAAGCCACATGAGTCATAAAACCATAATGAATTTACATGAAACTTAGGAACAGGGATTTGTTTTCTCAGAACCAGAGATTCAGTCTGTCACAGACCTCCCCGCTTAAAAAGTTGAATGCCGAAGGGGAAAAACAACAACAAAAAAATCCCTCATGATATTCTAAACAAGATTTGACTCTGATCCAGTGTATTGCTGTAGATAAGTTGACATCAAGGTTGGACTAGAAACATGATCATCACAAGTAGTAAAACAGACTGTATACTGTGAGAGTTCAACAATTTAGAAATAATAGCATCACTTGTAAAAGGCATTTGCTGCTAAAAAAGTGTAAGAGACGATAATTATGGTTGCAAAGGGTACTGGAAAGCAATTGGAAAGGCAGTGTAAAGTGGGAAAGGTAATGTAAGTGAGATTATCAACAGGAAAACCTGAGTTTGCATGACAACACAGACCACAGAAAACACTTGCATGATGTTCAACTGCTCTGAAAAGATAGATTTTTAAGCACCTGTTAACCCATTCAGGTTCTTCTTCTTCTATTCAGAAGAAGATTCAGAAAAAGTTACAGAGTAGTATCTATCAAGTGTCTAAACACCACTGTTTCACTGATAGGTTTCGTTTTTCCGAAAAAATGTGGACAAACTGTTTACAATATGGAAAGTGATTTTTGTTTATGGATCTATTCACATTAGAACAGAAAAGCTGGTATCTATTGCTGTACTCATGGCGTGGTGTGGTATGCAGACAGCAATATGCAGACGGGTATGCTGAATGCTTTTCCTACAGAGACTGATGCTTTCAAATGTAGCTCTGGAGTCAGGAGGGGGAGTTGGAGGTGGTTAAATGGGGAGGTGCTTCATACACTGCAATTTCTGGATGAGAATACAGATTGCCAGAGCTGACAGGGGTTATGGAAATGTCACAAAAAGACAGTGAGCAAGATAGAGTGTAATGCTATATATAAAAAACGCATTACCTCTATGTTTTATAAATGCAAGCTTTTGAAACTTGGAGTAGTTATTTGTACATAGAGCATTCAATCTTCTGTTTGTTTGAATACTTATTTTTCTTATAATTGCTTAGATTTTATTAATTAATTTTTGTTTTTTCACAATTTTAATTTTCCTAGAGAACCTTCTGGAAAAGCGTGAAGTATGTGGACTCTGTGTATTTCAATATTCAGATGTTTCTGCCTAGAAATAACAGCAAAACACCTCGCTTTCTTAAAACCTAAAATCCAGTCTTATTCCTAGCAATCACAAATTGCATGCTGATGTCGAAGGGTAAGTAAGCCTACCAAGGAGAGTTGGAAAAAATACTGTGGTTGGCCCCGAGAAGCGTGCTGTCTTCCAGGAATCATAGAATCATAGAACGCTGAATTAGTTAGTAATCTACAGCTCCATGTCTCTTTATGGTTGTGCTTTTTTTACCTTATACAACAGCATCACACAGCTTGAGCATTGACTGAAAATGATCCCGTATTGCACGCTTGGAAAGTAGCATTTGTGGCTGTTTTCCACGAGAACACTGTTTTACGCACAAGCTAGTGGGGAGTTTGTGCCTGTTTAAGTGTGAGCATACAGAGAAGGAAGTTCTGTGTGTACTGAGACCTGCCAAAAGGCAGGGACAATTGAAGGTTTTTGAAGTTTTGCAAACTGCTTGAAGAGCCTTGCTCCACTTTTTCTGACCCAAGGTACCAGAAGCAATAACTTCCAGTGCCAAGACCACCTGTGCAGGTTGACTACAGCTGCGTTTCCAGTTGGGAAACTGGGACAGGACAGTAAAAACTGGCAGATGGTGTCACTGCAAACCCACAACTTGATGCAGCCACCTCTGAAACTATTTGTATAGTATGTTTTGAATTCTACACAATAGGCTAAGACCTCTCCCGCTCCTCCCCTTTTCTGTAGTCCAACTAATGTCTCCTTAATTCTCTTTTTAGGGTAGCTTCTTAGGGCAGTGTTGCGCCCATCTTGTAGTCTGTCTGGTTTTTATTTTTATTGTTTACTCTTAGTTTTATTCTGGTGCTATAGTTTATGTCCTGACAATGCATAATGAATATATGCTAGAAAAATATTCCCAAATTTATAAAGCAGGAAAAGAGAACAGTGCCATAACTTTGTTTTACAAATATAACTTCTGACCAAAATTCTCATGTGCTGCTCTGGGGTTGTCTTCTACATATTAGCTTTTCAAAGCTGTTTTGTTAGGGCAAGTGTGCATTTGCCTTCCAGTTGCACTGCTGTATTGGATCTTTCCCAGTTTCTTTACCGTTGTTGGTATGGTGGGATAAAGTCAGAAAAATGCTCCTGCTACTTTTTCTATCTCCTAATGTCATTGGATGGCAGACTATTCCTTTATCTTCATATGTATCTCCATATTGAGATGTAGACATAAATAAGATTGTATGTATATACTATATCTTTTTATGGTATTCCACCACAGTGATCCTTATTCCTTTTAACTAAAAGAAGGTCAGAAGTTCAGGATAAGGGCATTAAAGGCCCTCTGCAGTGGAACCAAATTCCAGGAGGCCACACTGTCAAGGAGATTCACCCCGGGCTTCTGGCACCACATTGTCTGTACACCTTGAGGGCAGCTGTGGGGCATGACCTGTGGGTTTGTCTGTTCAGGTGGCCCTCTGGTGCTCAGCGTTACGGTGTTCAGCAGCGGGCAAGCCTATTGGCATGAGCCATTACAGCCACATGTGTAGCAACAGTCTCTTGCTTCCAGTTCCATGACTCAGAGACATGCATATATGCAGTGGGACAAACAAGTGTGTTGTAGCCATCAACTCTGTGCTGTTTTGCAAGGCCCCTGTCCCCTGCTGTACCTTGAGCAAGTCAGACGGGTGGATAAGGTCACCTCCTGCAAGGTGGCACAAGGTGGAGATCACTGTTGCTATGGGGGTTCATCAGACTGAAATATGCAGGAAGGGTTGTGTGGCCCAGCAGGCCCACTAGCTCCCTGGAGATGGTGACTGGTATAGTTGAAGCTGTTGGAAGACAGTGAGGAACCGTTCCTGTCACAGGAGGAACAGGGACAAAGCAGACCAGGAATCCCAGTCCTGGCATCCCAGCCCTGGCTGGCCTCGTTGACTGTGAAATACCTTATGTGCTAGGATGGCTTGCACCCACTGATGGGTGTCTGTACCTTGCTCTGAGATTAGATGAGCCTTTGATGTTTCAGCGCTGGATTCCTCCTTACTCTTCCAGCTCCCCTCTTCCTCACCACAGCAGTGCCTATGAAGGCACCAGAATTGTGCTTACACAGCTACAGCTACATCCATTAGTCTGGTCTCTTGACTAGTTTATACAGGACTTTCCTTTCTGCTTTTGAAAAGAAATCCTTTATTGAACCTCACTTGATAGACCCTAATTTTTTTTTTTTTTTTCTCCACGAGCTTTAATTGCTTCCTGTGGAGTGTCTGTCTCTGCTGAGAGAGAAACCAGGCTGCCAAGCACCACTGGTAAAGGACCTGTTTGAAGACTAAGTATTTAAACCTCATGAAAGGCAGACTAGATACTTCTAATGAATCAGTCCCAGCTTCCCTTTAAAGTCTGTCTGGAACTGCTTTCTTTGTGTGGCTGCCATCGTGGTCCTCAGCAGTTCATTTGGTAAGGAGATGCTGGTTGAGGCCAAGCCAAATGTACTCTTGATTTCCACAGTGCTCTCTTAGGACCGGTCTGTGGCTATAGCAGATTAAATGCAAATGGAAAAGTGAATTGCTGCCCCACAGGCTTGGCTGCCTTGACTATACAACCTCTGCCACCCACGCAATTCTCCGTGACCAATATTCCTCCTGTGCATTGCTGCAGGCGCGTGAGCTATTTGCTAGGAATTACAAAAAAGAGACCAAAGGCAGTGCATCCTCCAAATTTGTGCATTAACTCAGGATAAGACCACACATCCAAGCAGACTGTAAAGCTTCCAGCTTCATCTCCGACGCTGATTGATGGATTAATTCCCTAATGCACTACTGCTTCTGGCCATCTCAAGTCCTGGGAACTCCAGGGCACAGTCACGATTCTGTGCAAGGGATTTCCTTGATGGTTGGAGGAAACATGTCAAGCAGCAATGAAAAGACAGGCTCTGAGAAGATTCTTGTGGTCAAAGGCCTCCCACAAACACCTTTCTTCTTCAACTGCATTAGATATAAGTAGCTTTTCTTCTGAGTCTTTGCCAGTGTGGCCAGGGGCTTTCCTGACTTCTTCTGTGGGTAAAATACTCTCTAGTATGAGAGATGGTTCTGGTGGAGAGAAGGGCAGTGTGTGCTGCAGCCCAGCCTGTGGGAACTGTAGGATGCAGGCTGTGCATCCACAGACCGCCAAGCCTTTGGCTGCGCCAGGACAGGTTATGACAGCTTTATCAGTTTCCTTTGGAAGCTGCAGCTGGAGCTGCTGTCTGGACAGTTTGGCTGCACAAACAAGCATAAGTGCAAGGTTGATGGGAAAGGTTTGGGTCGGGAACAAAAATGCTGAGCTTTTGCATTAGCAGCCTGTTAGTGTAGTTGAAAGGGAGAGGAATGGGAAAGACTTGCAATTGAGGACAGTGCAGGGAAAGGCAAGAGAGAAAATGGCATAATTCTGTCGTTCGATCACTTTTTCTCTCTTGTGGCAGCATTTTTAGCAGCTGCTAGAGAAGCAATGAACCATGTTTTGTGTCACTATATATATGCACAGTGCATTTATGTGACACTTAGGGCATTCTCTTTAGCTTCCCAAGTACTTGCTGCCTGATACTTCATATCCAATGGTTGATGTGTGTGTGGAGCCCATGCTAACGCATGGAGAAAGCACTCCTTCCTCAGTCAATGTGTGTTTCACACTCATGGAACTCATTAACAGCTAACAGCAAGGAATTCCTTGGTCCTTGGAGGGCTTTATATTTACGTTGGTGCATGGGAGTATATTTTTATGTGATCCTTTCATGGATCATTATACATTTAATTTAACTGGTATTGTTTCATAATAACTGTTACTGACAGAGTATAATAAATTATTTCAAACTGACAGTGCTGCTCCCTGTGATTGTCCCATAGGTACCCTTAGATACTTGCCAGGTAACATAGGCACTTATCACCCCAGGGCTGGCAGACATTGTTCTTCCCCTATAAGGATTAGCATAACATAATTCTAGTCCTATCTCTAGGGAATCTAGTTACTTCTTGTTTTTCCCCCTCTGGAATAAGGAAAAACATTTAAGTAAAGTTCATAACAATATAATTACCTACATTTATATGAAGTCAACCTGCAGTATGGAAAAAAGAATATGAACCTTTTGCTTAAGCATATGGCAAGAGTGAGTTACCAACCAACACATTAAACACTCTTACTTTAATCATGCAAACGCTTATGTATGTGTGTGTCTAAATGCACATAGTTACATATATATAAATACATACATAAGTTCAAATAAAAAAAAAACAAAAACAAAACAAAGATCTTCTGGAAGACCTTACAATAGCTCAGTAAGTAACCACATGAATTAGGTGTAAGAGCTGTGGTATTCATCACTTCCAGATTAATGCTGCTACAAATCTTGTGAAATACTATCGTCCATTCAGACTTTTACTGCAATCTCCAAGCTTACATACATGAATATCAATTTATATAATATATAGTTTATGCCAAATTTACTTTGCAGATCTAAAAACATAGTAGAAGAAAATAGGAATTTTTATTTAGCATTTTCAGTGAAGAATAAAGGGGAATTTCAGAGAAACTGATCAAGAATGGAATATTGTTGCTAAACTAGAAAGATGTTGCTTTGCTACAATTTGACAGCTCTTATGATACTGGATATGTGTGACATGCTGTTATTCTAAAATGGGTAAGGCGATTTCATGGAGAAACAAAAATATATTACAATATGTCAGAGAGTTAAAGTGGAAGGGCAATTTCATCAAAATAAACACTTTTTGAAGAGGTTTTGTTAGAAGAAAAATCAGCATATTTCATAAATTAAGCCAAGATAGCTACAGTTATTTGCAGGATGTGTTCTCTCTTCTTTATGACTGTGTTTTCAGATATGGACATCCCGGTACCTGTTTTTTTAAACAAATTGTGATCATTGTAAAGAGTTGCTTAATTTTCTCTTTACACAAATCATTCCGTGGATTGGATGATCCGACAACCCTATATTGAGGTAAAACAATGGGGTGCAAGAGAGAAGTGAGTAGACTTCTCAGGAGTCCAGTCTTACTCTTTCCCCACATCTGCTGATACTCCATAGTTCAAGACCATCTTCTCTGTGGAAGACTTTTACCCAGCATGACTTTCAGTGACTGACTTTAAAATTTGCCAGAACCAGCTTCTAAAGGTACCAGGCTGCGAGGAGTAGACCTCCTTAACTAAGGATCTTCTTTCTCATTCACACAGGGCTGCCCCTGAAAGGACAAGATTATAGACCAAACTTTGAGGTGGAAAAGGGAGGAAGGGGTCTTTCTGGGAAATGGAATGAGAACTGGAAAAGAACATGATTAATATGTTATTCCTTCTTCAAACATATACAAAACAACATCATCCAAAGTCACCATACAAAGGGTTAAAAATTATTCAGAAGATTGATGTATTTTTTTAAGCGAGGGACATTAACATAATTCTTATTTTATCCTTTTTGTGCTTACCAATACTTTTAATCTATCCACAAAGCCCAGAGCTTTGCTCCCAACAAGAAAGAAAAGAAGGATGACGTATAGTAAGAGACATTCTGATATTACTACGTTTCTAATATATAAAGTTTTGAATCAGTCTATGGTTGTCCATTCTGTACTAGATAAAGCTGTCGCTAGCTGAGAGGTTAGGCCATAATGACTCCGTCAGGTTTTATCTTAGATCCTCAGTCAAATTTCACAGGAATGGCTGCAGGCTTTTGAAGAAATGTGCCACACTTCTGAGGACGGATACTCCATAATCCTTAATGCAGCCTTTAGCCAATTTTCTGGCCTTCAGCTTATTATCAAAATGAACAGATTATAAAGAAAGTTTTTATGTGTTCAAGAAATGCCATGGTAGCATACATTAAAGTGGAAATAGAAAGTCCTGTTTATTTCACAAGGAAAAATAAGTTTGAATGTTTATTAATAAATTATATTATTATTATTTGTCACAAATATTGTGTTTCTTAAGCCAAAAAATACCACACTTAGAACAATGAAATAATGTAGATGAGCATGCAGCCAGCATTTACACGACAAAAAAAAGCCCAAACCATTAAAAGTGATGGAAGAGTTGGTGCTTTTTCTGTTGGGCTGAATTACTCTGTTCTCTGAGTTGATGTTTTAGCAATCTTTAGCTGTCTATTTAGCAAACTTTAACTAAAGTTAATTTCATTAATGCTACTAGGCTGCAGTGTTTTTAGGTCAAATATTAGTGACCTTTTTATACTTCTCATGTTATCTTAACTCACTTACGAATAAAGCTTTTAGCACGGTCACTGGTAACCTGACCTTCTTTCACATGACATGACCACAAGCTGAACTCTGCAATGAAGATTTTACTTCTTTTGTTTTGTCCCTGATGTGAAGCGATACCAAGTTTCCGTTGTTTCTGGAAAAGCTCAAATCCAAGCTGAACTCCAACATGCTTTGTGGTTTTGATCTAAGTCTGAACATGCAGTTTGCAAATCTCGGCTGCTCTGCTAGGAAAACCTTGACAAGCATCTGCTTCATTTTACTTACCAAAATTTTAGATTGATTTTAGTCACTGGCCCAACAGGGGAGTCAAATCATGCCTGCCCTATTTTTTCCTCTTTTAGCAGCTTGGCAGAGGGAGAAGCTCATATTGAATTGGTAATCATTTACTCTACAACCATACCATTACAGCAGTGATTCCTTACCGTTCAGGATGTCCCACCCTATGTATGCATATGGCAAGAGGTTGAAGGGGGCTGAGATACTTACATTTGAGAACAGCCCTCCCAAACCACATATGTACTACAACTTCAGTACCTTCAGATGTCTCTGAGATAGAAATAACTTTGCCTGAGCTGAGCATGAAGGGTTTCATCTCACCTCCACGTGGCATTCCCAGGCTCAGCCAGGGTAGAAGACCTCCCAGGACCTGACCATGGCAAGTATGTAATACTCATGCAGCTTTGTGTTAGACCAGAGCGCGGCAACAGTGGTCAAAAACACCAAGGGAATTTAGGGGAAGTGGAGGGGGATGAGTAAAGATGTTAGCTTTAGTGGCCCCAGCCTTTGCATGCTAGTATCGAGTGTGTCAGCCGGGAAGTGGCTTTGATGTCCCGTGGTTCGGTTTGGCTGCTGTGAGTGCCTGGTGGTATCTTGGAAAGTGGCGATGCTGTGTGTCATTCAGGTTTGCTAATGCTGCGGGGGTTTTTTATTTACTTGTTTTGACAGATGAGGGAGAAGTACTTGCCATAGGATTAGAAGCGAAGCAGCCTGAAGAGAGGCTGGTCGGGCAGGAATGTTTCCCTTACAGGGAGGGAGGACAGATATGTTGAAAGATGAGAGCTGGAGAAGGTAGCTAGGAGAGTGCTCTGGAAAAAACAGCATTTCCACTCATCTATACCTTTCACTAGAACTGTAAACAAGATAATTAAATCCACCTTGCTATTAAACAGGAGACTTAAAATCCTTTTAAAGACAATAGCTCATGGATTTAAAAAAATTTTTAAAAGAAAGGGAAAAAAAAAGAAAAAGTGTACTAATAAAATATTTTATTATTTTATGCTATTTTAGAATACTTGTGCTTCCTGTCATTATCTTACTACAGATTGAATAGGAATTAGTAAGAAATATCTCCTATAAGAAGTATATTTTTGTGGTTCTTTCACAACACTGAAATAGATGTAGGCCACTTTGTCCTACCACTTTAAACTGTGGGTATAAAATCCATGTAGTATGTGAGCTGAGCGCTGCTTATTTTCACACGGAAACTCTATTGCAGGGTCAGTAACAGGCGATACAGTTGTGAATGATAGCAGGGAAAGAAGTGGAAGGAGCAGTCATCAGACTGTTGGCACTATTTCTTTCTAAATCCTGAACAGAACAAGGATCTTCATTTCAGTTGTTTCTGTTTATTACTTTGGATGTATTGCCCATTTAATTTCATTGCTGTACTTCCCTTCAATAAAGCATATCATACAGCTATGATTTTAAACAATTACACGGGCCACATATTTATAGAAACCAAATCCCAGCAGAAGCCTGCAATGTTTCCTAACAGCCTTTCTAAATGATTGCCTGGTGAAATGCTGACCACAGTGTAGTAGGTTTAATTTCTATTACATGCAGATGGCTCTCTTTGTGTAGTTTACTTTGCTGTAACAGCATTCTGTGTCAAGGTGACACTGTACCCAATTACAGCAAGAATTAGCAACAAACTTAGTGATGTGCTTATTAGACTGTTTTATTTGGGAATTAGTTGATTTTGGTTTTATTGATGTCCTTGGGGAAAATTCAACGTGTTTTTTCTCAAAATGTTTCAGATCTAAAATTAATATTGCCAGGGATTATTAAATTATCTGGGCTCATCTGCTGGTTCCATCTGTTAATAGAAAAGTGCAACTACATGCTTTTCTTCTTCATGATTGACGTTGTGTTTTACTTTGAAAATTTTCTATTTGTAAGAGTCCTTGCATGACAAACCTGAGATATTTGAAAATTGAGCATCATAAAAACTGCATTAAAAGATATCCCATTTAGTTGTAATCTCTCTTAAATATCCTCACTTACATGCAGATTGATTTTCGAACATTTTCAAAGTGGTTTTCTCCCGATAGGGGTAACTCAGTGTCCAAATTCCACAGAAATTCAGTGGGAAATACCAGCTGATGCAACTCGCTCTAACTTTAGATAGTGTCAGTGAAGACAGATGTACAATTCAGAGGTCTGCCAAGAAGGACCTGAGTACTTCTGGGTATTTTGAGCCACTTGAACCCTAATAGTCCTTGCCTGATCCCTGGATTTAATGTGACCAACTGAAAGACCCGCTTGTGCAGACTCCTGTTGTGCTTGGTCTTTTTCTTTAGTGCTCTGCGCTGTGGATTTAACCACCATCCTCATCTCCAGTGCCGACTGCAAGCGCACAGTCTGTGCCAGGCCTTCCGATGAAATGCTTGCGATTAGGCTATTTGGCCATTTCACTCCATGCCTGAGTGGAGGATATTTTACTACAATTTTTACAAAAGCTTTGAGGCCTGCTTGGTAAGATTCAGGATCTGTAGATTCTCCTAAAACTGCTGGGGGTGATGTAAACTCTCCTGTATCCGATGCATGTTTTCTCACTGGAAAAAAACCCTAGTTCTCATGTGAAGAATAGAACTGAGAGTAGGCAAAACTGGACACTTTTATTTTTGAATTTGAATGAAAACCTCAGAAAATACAGACATCTGCAATTAGGAGTCTTCTGGGACACATTTCTGAGCCACCCTTACTGGGTGTCGTGGTGCCAAGTGTTGGGTTTTCCTGATTGTACCAAAAGAGGGATTATTTATTTATTTATTTATTTGCTTTTAAGCCATGCCGAGGAAAAAGGGTCTTTCTCCATCTATTGTGGAAAATAGTTTATTTTCCCTCTGTCATGAGGCGGAGATGGAATATTATGCCACAAATCAAATTACTGAAGTGTAGTTGGAAAACCGGCATTACCACTCATCTATACCTTTTACTAGAACTGTAAACAAGATAATTTAAACTACCTTGGTATTAAACAAGAGATTTTAAAATCTTTTTTGAAGACAACAGCTCACGAAGTTAAAAAAAAAAAAAAGAGGAAAAAAGAAAAATAAAAGAAAGAAAAGAAAGAAAGGAAAAAAAAGTGTAATAAAATACTGATGCTGAGAGAGACTTAACCAGGGATTTCTTGGTTTGGAGATCTGTAGAAGAAAAATACACCATGATAATTCCCAATTTCTTTTCTCAATTAATTATTATTCAGAGACTTCTAGCAATTCTGCCTTCCCTATATATTGTGAATCTCACAGTTTAAAGTATTGTCTTAATGAACTTGTTATGCCATTTTATATCAATATATAAATCATATGTATGATTCTACCAGTACCTGACATAGCCATTAAATAATAGTTTTGCTCAGGTACTAAAATTCAAAGTTTCTCTTGTTATTTCCCATATATTTCGTTTCCCATATAGCTTAAGTGTCCGGTTCTTCATCTTAATTTTTCCCAGAACCTCATTTGAATGTATTATTAATATGCTTTTCTCTTCCCAGCCTCTTAGACTTCATGCCAAACGTTACTGGTCATACGTAAGACTGGGCTCACTCCCCTCTCTAGGCTCCCTCTGTACTCTAAGCCTGATTTAGTTCAAATGTAAATCTTTCTTTGTTATTTGTGAGGAGTTACCTACATTGAAAGCCATTGCAAGAATGAATGCGCAGACAAGGCAGAGGATGTGGCAGTGCAGCTGTTTCTTTTTAAAGGATAATAAGAATCAGGTTGTGTGTGGACTTTGACTCTCCTGTTTCCATCTAGCAGTCACTTTGCTAATCCAGTCCATTCTCATGAACCTTTATGTTTAAAAGCTCTCTGCTGCATGACCATGCTTTGTTTTACAGTCTGAAAACCACTGAAAATCATAAGTAATGTGACTTGATGTCCTGTTAATTCACTTAGAAGTTCCTGTGACTGCAATATTGTGTGAGTGGCTCTGTGATGGCCAGAGTATACATACTGGGGGAAATGCCAACAAAAAAAGGTGCAATAATGAGCAGCATCTAGAAAGTACCAAGAAAGAGATGATGTAAAAGTAGGTAAGTAAATATAATGATTGTGATCTTAAGTTGACAGCAGATGCAACTGTAAGTGCTATAAATAAATATAGTGAGTAAATAAAATCACAAATAAGAGATAATAAATATAGTTATTCCCAGGACCTTTACATTTCCATGTTTCTAGAAAATTCTTCTGTACTTGTTATGCTATATCTATTTTATGGGGCAATATCCTTTAACTAAAACAGGGACTCTGCATAATTGTGCATTCAAATATGTCAGTAAAAATACGCAAGAATGAAATCCTATAGGACAATCTAAACTAAATTCTGTAGTCTCTTATAACATTTCTTTTGGATCTTTCATTTTTTTTTCTTTTTTTTTAATAAAACTGCAGAACGTTCCCATAGGGGATCAATTCTAGAAAAACTCCATAGCATGGTATAGATTACCATAGATGTCCACAGATAACAATAGCCATCTTATATAATCTTTTGTCATCCTCCAGACTCCATTTAGAGTTAAATATTTGGAAAAGTTTTATATAGCTATAAAGAAAATTATCAGTTTCTGGGTCATGGCTTCTCTTTTCTGGTTCTCATAGTTCAAGTTAAATAATTTCTTTTCTAAATTTCTCTTTTCTTTTATAAGTTATGTTCATGAAAATCATCAAGCTAATTCCTTATGAAAGCAATGATATTCTTCCAGAAGTGGGACTTCCTTAACAAATGAATCTGGCCCATTTTTCATTTTAAATAACTGTACTTTTAGAGACTGTCTCCTAAGTATGTTGATACTGGGGTTTTGTGTGTTGTGCAAGAATTAAGTGATGTTGATCAGGGGAGGGAAAGATGAAGAGGAAAGTTATGAAATACAGTCAGAGATTTCTGAACGCCATGTGAAAAGCGGGTGCTGAAAATCTAATAAAAGACAGGAACTTGGATCCAGGATAAAATTTTGTTAGAGACTACTGCAGGACCAGAACAAAACCCTGATAAAATAATTAGAGCTTGGCCAGTTGGTGCAATTCAGACGGAAGGTGTAGAAAGCAGATTATCGTCTCACATCCAGGAGATGATAGAGAATCCAAAATAGTTGAGTGGAAGAAACTTGAGTACGCAAGAAAAAGCATAGCGTGTTGTCATGTTTGTCACAGCATATACAAACCAGAACAGTGGTCAGCCTCTGTAGGAAGGATGCACTGGTTTGAAAGTGCCAGAAGAGTGATCAGTGCATTGGCAGACAGGGTGACAAGAGCACTGTTAGTTTAGGAAGGATGACAGGATCCCAAGTCAGCCAAGATTTTGAGATCTGTCTGCACCCTCGTTCAAAGCAAACATACAAAGAAAAAAGTTTTAAAAATCCGGTTTGTTTGCATATCTGGAACAACGTAACTGATGAAACAGAGAAAACTGAAAAGAAAGCAGATGGAAATAAAAGGGTCTGAACATAACCTTTGCCAGCCCTCGTTGTCTTTGAAAGAGAGGATGTGTTCCCTTTTCTTGCTCTCAGTCAAGAAATTTTCTATTTCTTTCTAGTTTGCAGCAAATTTTACATGGTCCTCTAGGGAAAAAGTTTCTTGCTATCCCCACTGAGGCCTCGCCGTGGATCAGCATCCTGTCTTTGCCACGTATCTCCTGACTTGCCCCAGCTGTCAGCTCCCTCTCTGTCCAGCCTGTGCTCCGATGCTTCCCCACGGCTCCAGGGGTTTCCTGTGGCCGGTGGCAAGAGCCAAGCAGGCTGCACCCACCTCCACACCTCTGGGGGGCCTAGGATCACTGAAACAGGAGTATCTCCAGGGATCAATGGGCACAAGAGCACTGGAGGGTGGTGGAATCGTCGTTCCATAAGAAAATGGAAAGTTTCTTAATTTTAAATTGAACAGAGACCTGCAACCCAAAGTAGTGTCCATGATTCAGGGAACAACGAAAAGCAAGAGGACAACAACAATCAGAAAATAATCAGATACAGGGGGGGTTTCAGCAGTAGAGCAGAAAGACGAGGTACTGTAGGCAGGACCTAGTGAGCAATGGGCATCTGGCAAGCAACTTTAAAAAGGTTGCTTTTTAGTGACAGTTGTGAAAATTTCAAGTTGAATACAAACACATGAGAGACCTGATGCCTGGAGAAACACCGTTCCAAGTGTATGGCAAAAACGCACTGATGTGAAGAGCAAGAAACTACGTATTTCAACTTTATATAAAAAACGTAAACCCATCTAGACTCCAAAACAATATAGTCTGCAACTTCTGGAACTCCTATGAAGGAGAAGACCCAGTAAACTGGATTGAATTTATTTGAGTAGCGTGGTCATTACAGCACAATATTAGTCCTTAGCAATCCTAGATGGATTTTTTGCCATCAAAGGTATTCATTCTGAGAAAAATGTATTTAAATTGACATTTAAGGGCCATTTAAGGATTGAGATATATAATAGGAGAATTACATTGTCCCTAGATAAACAGCAAAAATCAAGGAAATTGTTAAGCCTTCTGCTTGTGCCAAAGATTATAAAAAAATAATCTCAAAGGACACCATGTCAGTAAAACAGAAAAATCCGCTCCTTGGAAAAAGTACAGATAAGCTTAGGACGGGGGTGGGGGGAGGGAAACAAAAAAAACCCACCCTGAAACAAGAGATATTTGGCTTAATCTCAAACAGTAAGGATAAATTTGTGAGATCTCATTTAATCAAATCCACTTTTGCTAGATGAGATGTATTTTAAATGAGTGTCTGGCAGATGGCAATAATTCAGTGAACCACCTCAAGGGTTTTCTGTGTAATATGGGGGACGTTCTAAATATTTTTTGCTTCAGTCTAGCAGGTTGGTAAGAAAAAGGTGTTGAAATAAGTAACTGCTCACCTAAAAAAAGATGGCAGGGTAATGTGGGTATTTTGGTTAGTACTGAGTCATGGTGCCAGCACTATTAAAAAACTCTGTACAGTCCCCAGGGAGCACACCGGTGAGAGGCAGATCAGTCAGAAGAAAACATAAGAGACTGAGATCCAGGAGCTCCTTCTGTCTTATGAAAGCTGTAGCATGCGTTAGCCCAGTGGGAAGTGGTTGTGCTTTGTCCCAGGAGCTAGCCTGCCAGCTGTGAGGCTGCCACTGGGAGTGGACCCCTGAAATGGTGATGCATCTGAAGGGCTCCTGGGGCTGGGAGGCAAAGGCGCCCTTGGCCCTGGAGCCAAGCCTGAGGCACAGGGAGCTGTGGGGTGGTGGGACCACAGCGCGTGGCTCTCACGGACCTAAGGGGCTCGATGCTGTCTGTCAACAATGATGTTTGGAGGTCTTGTGGGAAATACGTTGAGTAGTACTTCATGCTGTATTCATAATTAATAGTCTCTGTATAAGTATTTAGGTTGTTTACTGAGGTAACTATGGCACACTGGTAACCCAAATATTTGCGGTGGCGTTTGTCAAGGACCAGGACATGCGGGATCTGGGCCTTTTGAATGGCACTGGAAAGAGCAGGAAGCACATCCTATTTCCAGCACCTTCAGTGAAGTGGTGCAGGAAACTGGACGTGCAGCAAAGTGCTGCAGGCTTCCCCATGCAGGTGGCTGCTGGTGTAACCAGAAGGCTTAGACAGAGGTAATGAGAGGGGAGAAGAGAGGAAGAGCAATGAGAACAGAAAGCATTCAAGGTTCTGGCAAACTTATGGAAAACTTCTTCTGGAAAAAAACCAAAACATAGTCAATATTTTACTGTGTATAACATTTCTTGAATGCGCATTCCTCTAAGGCCTAATTTTTGTTATCTACAAAGTGTGTTGCTTCTGCATCTAACCTCCTTCTCTTCCTCCATGTCTTTTAGTGCTTTCAGGTCCCTCTCCCCTTGCCTGGGTTACCCTTGTCCCGAATGATCGTGTTCCCACCTCCCTTCCCTTTCCTCTCCCAAACTATCTCCATTTCTTCAGGCACTAGTCATTTCCTCAAAGCCTTGAGCTTTGCACCATGGTAGTGACTTTTAGTTCAATGGTGACTTTTTAATGCTACTAACCTCTTTTAAATAGGGCGGAGGAGAAGGATACAGCATTTAGGCCAATTTTCTTCTTTTCTTTCTGGAAAGAAAAATTGTATGTTCACCCACAATGGCGTGTAAAGTTCATGGACACAGTGCAAAATCAAACAGCTTAATGATTTCTCTGGCTGAATAACTCTTGGATCATTTTTTTGGATATGAACAGTTGATGCATTGCACATCCCTCTGTCCAAATGAAAAACAACATAGTCGCAGGCCAGATTTGCAGCTGATTTAAATTGGCATGGGTTTGTTTTATTTGACTGAGTTTTGTGCAGGATCTAGCTATGTGTCTAGAACTTAGTATCTCTACATCCTGCTCCCTGATATCAAAACATTAATCTGTAAAAACAAAGATATGTGTAATTGTATATTTTCCAATTAATAGACCAAATAAGATTAAGGTGAAAGAGACTATGTCATTTTTAATTCTATCATTTTTATTGTCTATTCTTATTCTTAGTTATTAAAATAGAATATAACATTTTAAGAATAGTTCAACTCTTATTTAATGCTCATATTTAAAACACATAATTAATTAATACAAAACACTTCAAGAAAATCAGTTCTCAGAATTTTGTAACAACTGATCTCTGAAACTAGGCAAAAAAGGAATATAATTTTATCCTGTTGAAATAAATTCTACACTCGTACAATTTGCTTAGCCAAAATCTAGACAAAGTGTTATACAGGGTTGTAGGAGAAGGTTGTGCAATTAGTGTAACTGCCTGCTGGATCATCTAAACTTCAAAATATCATGCAGTTTCCTCCTCCTTCTCAGGGAGGTGCTGATGCCTCAAAGAAGTATCAAACAAAATGATATCATTACATTTTGTCAGGAGGTAGTTCTGTCCCTTTCAAACGCTCAGCAACTCCTTATTGTTGTATAAGAATAGGATCTGCTTTTTGTAACCGAATTTGATGCATTTTCAACTCTTATTTTCTATTTCAGTCCATAACTGTCCCTTTTTGACTTCAAAATCAGCGATCAGCTGCGCATTAAGATGTCGGTTGCTGAGTTTGAAGTGGGACTACTAGGACTGGAAGGCAAGTATTTAAATAACAGGGACAGAGCTCTCTTTATGCAATGTTTTTAGGGCTCATTATTACCTTTAGTCAATTCCTTAAATCCGAGAAGATGGATTCCAAGCTGTAGTGAATGAAAACAAGAAGCGTTGGAGCAACCTCCCCTCTTACTTGTTGTTACAAACTATTATAGGCTAAGTTATGTCTTCCATGAAATATGAGCACATTTCATAGCCATAGGAGCTAGGCAAGCAGAAAGGAGGGGAAAAAATCCTGGTTTGCTGACTGCAGCTTGATTTTTTTTTCCTGTCCCTGCAGAACAACCCACACAAAATAAAAGCAGTGTTTATCTGTTCAGATGTAAGAGAAATTATCATTATTTGCCATGAGAAAGTCAATATGCCTTGGAGAGAAACTAAGCTAGCAAAGATTGCCTGCTGTCCTTCTTTCCCACTACCATGGGAAAGCCATCATTAACAATCTGGTTTTGTTACTTTCCAATCAGGGACTCAAAGGGTAGACCCTCATGTTCATCTGCGGTAACATCAGCCTCTTAGTGGCCATCATACAGTTAAGGTTCCCTTTCCAACCATGCCAACTTATGAAAAAAAGTCACAGTAAAGACACGTGGATTTTCTTGTACATGTCAGTACTTTAAGGGTCATTACATAAGCTGGCACCAACGTCTTGGCTTTTTAGTCTCCACGAATTGTGGTGACCATCTGTAAGATCTGAATTTTGCAGCTGTATTCAATAAGACACTGTTGGACTAAATCTTGGAAAAAAGTGGCTAATGCCAAACCATCTATCACTGTCAATTTGGCTGTGCTTTAAACTTACAAATATAAATTTCCCTGAACAGTTGGGAAACAATAATAAAGTCAAATGTCTCATTAAGCAATACATGCTTCATCCTAATGAATGTATCACATATGAGATAAAGGATGAAGCATAATTAATGACATGCGTGATAGCACAGAGATTGTCTTGACCATAATGGCCTGTATTTCAACTTTAACTCTTACAGGAAAGTAGTTGCTTTACATAAAAAGGACAAGTTCATCTGAGGTTTGTCCAAACCAGTGTTGCCAAATAAACTGAATTATGACAGTGGTGTCATGCAGATTGCAACTCACTGTAAACTGGCCTTACGTAAGGTCATTACACATGAGAAAGTTTCTCATTTACTTTGTGAGGCAGATAGGGGAACTGCAGTCAAAATCACAACGCAGCAAGTGCCTGCAAATAAGTCAGGCTTAAATCAGCTCTTGACTCTCTGAAAAAAAATAAATCATCATATAGGTAACAAACCTTGTAAGTATTCTTACCCAAGATCAATGAAAGACTGTCAAATGTCTGCAAGAAGGTATGAATGGAGCGGATCCTAAATCATTCAGTATCAATTACACTTCATGTATTTACTTTATGGCCTTATATTTAGATGCAGCAGGTTTTGCTTCCTGATGGTTTTCTGGTGGTTAAAGCTAATCCAATCAATTATAACATAAAACCATAATCTAGTAAAACTCATCAGGGGGAAAAAACTGAGTGAAATGGTATTGCTTAATATAAAAACTTCTGTTGGCAATATTTGCTATTGCACCATTTAAGTTGCAAATCTTCCTTAAAATAGGGGGAAAAATAAGATTAGGAAATGGAAACATAAAAGCCAGTGTCATATTTACATTATTATTTACTTTCAGTAGGTGTTTATATTATGTAGCATATTTTTCAAAGTGTTATTACTACTGGAACTTAATTATTGATCTTAGCCTGTAGTGTAATGTTAAATAAAATACAGAATTGCAAAGTAATTCACATTCTATGTATTTTCAGCATTAGATTTATTTATTCCATTACTGAAGCATTTTATTCTCATTATAAAATTGTTAGAAAATGCTTCCTTTGTAAATGTTGAAAGTTCCAACAAAACAAAAAGTCTAACCTTAAAAAAATAGAAATATAAACTTTTCTAGGAGCAACTGCAGCTTGCACTCATCCATGCTTTTATATTGTTCAGCTTGTTGCAAAGCATGCAGCTTGAGGTACAGTTCTGGCATCTTATAATTTCATTTTATAGCAAAGGTCAAACAAAAAAACATTTTAAAAACATTTTGATGTATATATAATCATGCCTCAAATATGTAATGAGTGGGGATTGTTTCTAACTGAGCCAAAACCGAACCTGGCATTAACAACAGTAAAATTTGCAGCACAGGCATTCCGACTCTGACTAATGCAGTGAAGAAATCTTTCATTATTCTCCAGTTTTCTCATGACAGCCTTCATATCCCTGGAGCTTTGATTCTAACCAGCAGCCTGACAGTCCCTCCAAGCCGACCTGTCATTTCCTCCCTTCCGTGTAAGATCTGCTAATCGTTAGTCTAAAGAAGTAGTTTACTGGGGCTTTGATAGATTCTCCTCGCTCTTGCTCCCCTGCCCCCTTTTTTCCTTTTAGGCTTGTGTAGCCCAAAGCACCCTTCCAGGCAAAGACGTGACAGAGAAGCAGAAAGTCTTTGCGGAGCATCTGTTTGGGAGCCTTCCTAAAGGCAGATCCCTGCCGACCGCTGATGGAAATCAGCTGTGGGAAAGCGGAGGGCGTGAGTCATGTGACCTCTTGGGGCTTAATTACTGAGAAGTAAATTGCCTGGGCCCCTCTCGCTCACTGTCTGCTTTTCGAAAACAGGCAAAACATGAGCAAAGGAGGCAGTTCTCAAATACCCAAATGTGAACACTTCTGCTTCAAGTGTGTGTGTCTCTAATTTGCATAGACCCATATGATGGCACGCTTATGTCTGTCAGCGAAGAGTATTGTGAAAATATGTGAACATCTATGTTTCTACACAGCATGAAAGCAGGTAGTAAAAAGGAGAATAGTCACAGTTTACAAACGAGAGCACAGGTATCTGATATAGTTTATAGGCAAAAGTAGCTTTAATATATCAAATCTTGTGGAGGAAGCCAGCATGACTGTCTGCGCAAGAGTTTACCTCAACAGCATAGTTATAAATAAGCATGCCTGTTTTCTAAATAAACCAAAATGCTGGTGGCTTAAGATACCATCATCAGTATGTGCCAGCATTGTATCAAAATAACTGTAAAACCTGGCAAGGGAAAGCCATATAACCAAGATTAACATGTCCATCCCATGCAGGACAAAATGAAGCTTCACCAGGTACTGGACTAGCCTTTCTGTCCATAGCCCAGGGGTGAATATACAGGTATGGCTTTTGTTACATTAATGTTAATGAGAAAACTACGATTATCGCGCATAGCTGTGCTTCTGCATTTAGAAGCATGTTTCAGTTAATAAGGAAACATGCCTTTCTGGTGGAGCAGGGAAGGTTTTTGCTCAAATCTCAGTATCAATAGCAAGGGCACGTAACAAAATGATTGCATTTCTCTGCAGTTACTACACAACTAAGATGTACTTTGTGCATAGTAATACATGAATGCATTTAATCTGTTTCTGTTGCAAGACTTTTCTGAAGCAACATCAGCACATATGAGCACACCTATTTCCTGTCAGCGTTTCCTAAGGTCCTCCATATTGACAAGAAAGCAAATGTACCAGACTAGGGGAATTTCTGTGGTTTGCTGCCAGGAGGAATATAGCAACTTGGTGGCTGTCCAAGAGTCTTAAAAATTAAGAGCTTACAAAAGTCTTTCGTATGGCAATATTTGATTTACCACAGTGTTTCCTGTTCCTAATGCAGGGGGACTTTGGTAGCTGTTGATGAACAGTCTCTTTGTACTGAAAACCCCTATATTATGTCTGGATTTTGAACCAAGTTCTTCCATGCTTTCGTACAAAGATGTGCCATGTGGCCATAAAACAAACACATCAGTAGTTTGTAGTTTCTGGGCTACACAGCATGACTATGAAGTATGTGATGGGGCTGGGACCCTGTCAGATAGATGAAAGCTAAAAACGAGTGTAGTTAGGGAGTGACTCCAGAAAAGACAGGCTTAGAGGTCAGGCTGGAGGAAGAGAAAAGTCTGCAGGAACCACAAGGCAGAAGACAGATAGAGATAAGCTGGGTTTTTTTTCAAAACACTGAAAGACAGTCTGAAAGAAAGGCTGAGAGCACAGAAGCTGGACAGTGGCCCAGGCTGACTCCTAGATCCTCAAGGGGCCCTAAAATAAAGCAGCGATGTTTGGAGCACAGACATAGCCAGTAGGATGAGGGAAGTGATTATTCTTTTCGGTGTGGCACTTGTGGAGTCACATCTGGAATAGTGTGTCCCATCTTGGGCATTCGAGGACAAGAGGGATGACAAACAGTGGGGAGTACATCAGAGGTCCACCAAGATGGTTAGGATTGGACTGTCATGTACGGAGGGGTTGAGGGAATTGGGTTTGTTCAGCATGGAGAGCAGAAGGCAGAGTGCATCTCATATTGCTGCATTTAAGCTCCCTTGTTGGCGTGAATGTTACAGAGAGGATAGAGCCAGACTCTCCTCAGAGGTGCAAAGCAAAAGAATGAGACATAAAAGTCACAAATTGCAGCTAGGGAAACCCTGCTGAATGCACATCTGCAGCTGAAGTGACTAAGCACTGTAACAGGTAGCCCAGAGAGTCTGTGGACTCTCCATCCTTGTAGGCATTTGGTGGTACATTAGACAAGGTTCTGAGCAGCCTGACCAAACTTCAGTTAGCTGTGCCCTGGGCCCCTGATGGGACCATATGGCCTCCAGGGGACCTCCCAGCCTGAATTACTCTGGTTCTGATGAACACCATTTGGAAAGCAACAAAAGGTGCCAACCAAGAAATACTCAGTAGATAAAATCATGGAGCCCAGTGAACCAGAGCATTCACTAAACACGTAGCCTGTACCATACTCCCCAGTGTATAAATGGGGAATGAGCCTTGCTACACATGGGATTCAACAAATGTCTCAGCAGGTGGGGTGAGGTTTATATTTGTCCTGGGTTCAGAGAGGAGGCATGAGGAGTAAAACACTTAGAAACTTGCCATATTTTTTCGTAAGTCAGTCATTATCTTATTTTTACACTTCAATACCAGAAATAAAACACTCTTATCTTCAACTGACAAAGTTAAATGTCACCTGGTTCTGTTTCTGCTTACGTTTCAAATGGGGATCGTCCAGCTCTGAGGGGAGGGAAGGAGGGGAAAAAAAAAACATTTTCAAATTCATAACAGTCAAATCATCTGAGTATTTGTACTGCAGGTTGATTGTTGCACCATCTCTGTGTTTACTGCTGGAAAGTCTCAATAGGATCTTGGCTCTACTCTGGACACAGGTGCAGATATAGAAATTGTCTATAGACAATTTCTAATATGTCCAAAGAATGCTAGCCACAAACGTATTCAGTTATTTCATTGGTATTTGGTCTATTTACCAAAAGTAGACAGATAAGAGTGTTAGAAATTGTTTGTTTATAATTTGTGGCCCTATATCCAGATATTTTTTTAAGGAAAAAGTCAAGAAGAATCTGTAATGAACTTCTTCCATTTTGTTTCTCAGTTGAGTTTTGTTTGTGTTATTTATATATTTATTTATTTATTTTCGTTCCCCCTCAACTATACATCTTTCTGGAAAATACTCACGAGACATATGTTTTGAATGCTATTGTTTAACCTTAGCTGACATGGCCATCTCGAGAACACATGCAGACTTGCAAGTTTAAAGATCCGGTGCACATGCTTTGAAAAACACATGTATCACTTCCAGACTGTAATTCAAAAAGGTTTTTGAGCTCTGCAGTGCTTTATTGACAGCCTGGCTTGGTGTCTTTTTCTTTAGTTTTGTTTTGTTTTGTTTGAAGACTGATCTCCTTTCCTATGTTTTGTTTTTCTCATTGCATAAGCCAAAGTTGTTCTTCAGCTCAATTTGTTTCCTTTCTTTGTTAGTGGAACACAAAAGTTTTTACATGTACATGTTCCTATATGTAAAATACGCTACTGTTTATTGTCTTCAATTGTAGTATTCTGTCTTGTGAAGTATAGCCGTTTACAGCTTTGTCTCCTGCTTAGTCCAAGCCTTTATTACTGGCACAACTCACATCACCATTTGGAGGATTGAGGCAAATGTATTTGGCTTAAGGGTCAGTTTGGAAACACATTCTTGAAGTTTTGAGGGTTTTCCACTGAAGACTAGAATAGGAAAAAGGATTGTTCACTTGCATACACGCTACTTATGGGAGTAAAGGATTTTAAAAGGTCTTATTCTCTTTTGCAAATCAGAATTATGTGACCAAAAAGGAACTGTGGATTTTATCCTTGTGCTGAACACAGTGATTCCATGGTCTTAAGTCTGTATCTTTAACTAAATTTTATTAAAACCTTTACTTAACTTTATTAAGCTATGAGGACTTAGAGGTAGAAAGCATTGTTGGTCAGGATAATCGTTTCCTTGAAGTTTGATAAAAGCAAAAAGATTGATAAAAGGAAATGTTTTTATGGGAGGTTGAATATATTCTCAATAGCAATTATTTCTGCCAACCACAGCTAAGTAAAATATGGTGTCTATTTTGTGAAAGACATCATTATCAAATATTATTTTCTGCTTCAGCATCCAAAAGTGCTTGGATACGTTAATGGCTTGTACTGAATGCAGATCATTTAATTCCAGATCCTTTTGGTTTTTATAGAAAACTGGCAAACGGAGTAAATATAAAACACTTTTCTGGCAATTAAACCTTGTTATGAGTAGATATGCATAAACATCCAAGAAGTTTCTCTTGATGGAGTTCCTCCCTAAACATTCCAGCCTCATGGAAGAGACTCAGGTCCTATGGAAAATGGGCAAGAATTTGAACCAATAAACCCCATAACTCTCCTCAATGCGTAGGAGGCCAGACCAATGAGAAAGACAAGTTACTTGGTGTCAGCTGGGGTTGCTGGCACCAAATGCAACATCTAATAAGCAGAAAATCCTCCTCATCATGATAACCCTACATATATTCCAGCTACCACTAAAATGACTTCAAGGGTCACAATTCACTGCAGACAGCCTTCTAGAAAAAACTCCTATTGAAAGCTGAGGATATATATGGATCCCTTTTAACAAAACATCCTGAAGCAGTGAATCCCAGCTATTTCTTTTCCATTTATGCTCATTTTTATGCTTTACTTAATTCACATTTTAAGTGAATGCATTGAATTCAGTAGCTATAAAAATAATCTTTTTTAACTGTATTTTACTAATAAACTGAATACTTCATCTTTATTCTTTAACTCAAAAAACAAAAAACAAACCTGCCATCTGGGACATGATTATTATTGTTTATAAAATCTAAGTAGTTGAGTGCAGTAAGAGTCAATTAGATTCTTCTTTTGTTTAAATCCTGTCCTAGAGCTGAGAGAAGTCTTGTCTACAGGCTAAAGCCTCTAATCAGAGTCTCCCTTAGTTAACTTCACTTATGTATAGGGGATTTCAATAGTGATAAAAAAGTCTACATGTTCATGTTCATGTTCATGTTCTGTTCATGACAAAATCTACATGTTCATCTCCTGTTTGTTGTTTTGTTAAAAGTGCAAAGAAATGCGAATGACAAATGTTAAAGAAGTAAAATGGATAATCCAGCCATTGCTTCAATCCTGTGGTAGAGCAGGACATCAGGAGTTATTTGCTTTTGGTCATGAAAAATAACATTTTGTTAATCCTGTGCATTACTTGTGATTAAATCACACTGCAAAACACTGATGCATACAAATACTCTTACTGGCCTCCCCACACACACTTTTCCACTTGGAATAGAGGTTAAGAAGCATTACACACAGAAAATACCAATTGGAGCATCAAGGGCACTTGTGGGGCCTGCTCAAGCACTACGATGAGAGAAGAGGTCATTTTTTCCTCGCCCATTTCAGAATGAGTCCTGTCACAGGTTGGTGACAAGCAGCAGTAAAATACAAAACACTTCAAGAGAGGGTGAGATATTATGAAAGATGGATCTGTGGACCCATCTGTGGCCTGCCTTTCAGGAACTCTTCCATAGTTTGTATCAAGTCCAAAGCTTTTAGGAGAGAAGGGGATCTGGAAAGGCAAAGTTTTTATAGCCAGAATTACAAGCTGACCCTAGGGATTTTTCTTTCCTGGAATTGGTGAACATGCGATTGACTGACTGCAACAGTGAGCAGATTGCTGAGTGATGAATATGTAACAAATAACGTGTGATAAAGTCATCCGTTTCCCCAGATAATCTGTACCAACCCAAATGAATAAATGTGTAAGAAAAGAACAATAGTTGGCATATTTATAGGAAATTTGGCTTATTGCTACTTCTAACTCTCTGTTCTGTGTGACAGAGATTTTGGATTTTGCGGCTATGCAAGTAAGGCTTAAAAGTGCAATTCCCTTACTGGAAGCCCCATGCAGGTGGTGGCTTTGGCCAGCATGGGAGATGGAGCACGGACAACGAGAGCTGTCAGTGCCCCGGCACTAGATGTCTGCTCCTGATCCCCACAGAGGTGGTTTGGTTTTATTCACCTAGTCAATCAATGGCATACTTGAATTTTCTGGGTTGCAGCAGAGTGACCACTAGTGTGAGGACATGTTTAAGTTCTTTGTGTTTGTAGGACCCCTTTTTAGCAGTTAGATATCATACTTTCATCTATGACACAAACTTGTGCATGTTTTTCTGTTTGAACTGATGCTTTAAAAGGCCCATTTAGCCTCATGTATCATCTCCACCACCTCTGAGGTCCCATGGGATGGATTGAGGACAGCATTGATCCTGAATTTGTTCTGTATGCTACTTTTCCATTATAGCCAGTGCATACTGACTTGCTGCCAGCAACATTTAACAGCATTAAACTGTTACAAATCCCATTCCAGAGCCTCGTTGGTAAAGCAGTGTTTCATCTGAGGTCCTCAACATCTTGCATGACAAGGCTGCTAGTTGAAATGTTAATCCATTATTCATTTGGGTGATATTTTGCTCAAAGACGTGCATAGGACAGCTAAATTCTGCACAATCCTTGGATTTTTCACAGCAGTTGTGTTTCTATGAGGTGTCTGGTGGCCAAGAAGACGACCGTGGATGGGCAGACACTGTTGCCTCATTATATAACTGAATAGGTCCTGAAGACGGGAGTACCTTGTTTTCCCTAAAATAAGATGATCACCTGTAAGGCAGTTTCATCATCCTGAATTTCTTGATTTAGATCAGAAAACAAAGCCTCATGCAAGTAGGTGTGAAAGCATCTGGCAAACAGTTCTGTGCCAGACTACTGAGAGCAATGGCTAAATTATCCACTGGGTACGAGGGCAGGAGCTATGGACAGGTGGCAGAGAAGTGCTTAGGATGGGAATCTTCTCTGTTCATCTCCAGAGCACTAATTAGACATAACATAAAGTAGGGGTTGTACCAGTTGCTGATTGTTCTTGGATTTTCTGTTTGGGACAGAAATGTGCTGCCCCTACTGCCCCTCACCTCTAACAAACCATCCCCTCAGCAGTGCTAGAGGTAAAAAGCAAGGTGGCTTCTGTTGGTGAACTCCTTTTCCCAGGAATATGATCACGCTCTGTGGGAACACGCATCACAACCGCCGACAGTCATTTTACCGAGTACATGTTGCAATTCACTTGTCTAATTAGATGAGCAGAATTGCTTCATTCTGCTCCCTGGTGTAAATCTCTGATAGTTTTATCAGTATCATGCTGTAATTTGTAATGCTATAATCAGCAGAGAATGTATCTGCCTATTTCCAGAGTATTTGATGGGCCAAAATGTTGCATATTTATGTGCCGTTGGTTAGATCGCTCTCGCAGTTTCCCCTCTACATAACGTTTCATTGCAATTTTAGTGAGCGCTAATTTAATTAAAATACAATTCTTTCGTAATAAGAGTGAGACAGTCAAATCCATTATCTAGTAGTGCTAGAGATACTTTGTTGAGAGGTCTATGCTAGTGTTAATCCTGCAAACTGTGTACTCATTAAAGAATAAACAGTTTCAGTCTATGAGCTGTGGATTACGAGATCTATTTGTCCCCTGTGAATTTTTCACAGTTAGGGGAACACTTGCTCTGTCCTTTGTTGTGCCACCACAGTAGAAAATTGTTTCACAAAGCTTTTTAGCACTACATAATTGGGTTTTCATGTCTATAACTTCCTCTCAAAATGAACAGAGATCTTAGAGAACAGAGATTATTCTTAGAGATCAATTATATTTATATAAAAAAAAATTTCCTATGAATTTCTTTTAATCATGTTCAAGGCAATTATGGTACTAAAACAGAATTCATGGCACTTGGCTTAAATCGTTTCTTCTTTTCTGTCATCTGAGTTAAAGCTAGTCTTCATTTTTACCTTTTATGGACAATTTTATTTATCTCACAATTTTGTGAGTTGAATAATAATTCTTGGACAATCAGAACAGTTAATCAGATAAGCTTGCCATTAGCGTTAACATCCCTACATGTGCTTACAAGTTCTGGGGATCTGTTTGGCTAGGACAAGCACCTCTGGGCTTGTGTTGAGCTGAGCTTCTGATGGTATGATAGCCCTCCATACAGAAAAAGAAAAATGTGATTTGTTTCAGTGTGACTGTTCTCATTTACTTGTTTGTTTGGCAAGCTTCACAGAAGCAGGGATTTGGCAAAGGAACACATAAGTCTGCCTCATATGTTGAGATATATCTATGTTTTGAATTACGAATATGTGATCTGAGTATAAATGCTAAAAGACGTGAATCCTTTCCCTGTGTACCTATGTGGTTTCCCATAAACACTTATGACACAGGTCTTAGTAGAGTGAATGTAGCCAGGCAGACAAGACACAATCCATCAAAGCCATCCAAGAGGATACGAATAGGCAAGATAGATAAGGACCTGGGTGTTTTTGATTGGTTTTGGGGTTTTTTGGTGCAAGGCCATGCACATGGTTTTAAGTACAGGCTATATACAGCACAGGAGCTTCCAACTCGTGAGGAAGTTTACTCATGCAAACCAGGGAAAAAATATTTTTCAGTCTGGATTGCTTTTAGCAAGCAAATTACTCATAAGAGACACAACTACTTAAGCCCCAACAATAAGACAGCTGTCAGCTTTGACCGGTAGAGGTGTGAACCTACATTCATATGGGTCCAACACAGGTAACGTGTATGAGAAGTCACATACAGGGGTTGCTGTAGGGACATTGGAGCTATATTCTAAGGTGCTGATAAGTGAGATCTAAGAGTATATGCTTTTGAGCAGGGTGAATCCTAATATAAGTAAGTGATGAAGAAAAAGTTTGGGAGAGTATCCTTAGCTCTACATTTTAAGACATAATAGAATGAAAAAGTAAAAGATTAAAGAGTAAAAAGCAAGCAATGAGCGTAAAGCAGGCTTTTAACACCTATTCAAAAGAGAAGTACATGCTTTAAAAACTGAAAAGTAGTTGCCAAGTTAAGAAGTTACAATTTTAAGTGCAGTATATATAGTACATAAAATACATTTCAGGTCTGGACATCTACTGCGCCCCTTGTGTCTCAGCTTTACTGAAAATGTCTCTTTCTGCATATTAACCAGACTGCCAGCATTAAAGCACAATCAGGTAAAATTCCATATCCACTAGGAATCCTTGCATGAACCTTTAAGTGAGAACTACCTCAGTTAATTACATAAAAACATATAAATACTTCATAAATCACTTGCCCTTATGAATTAAGAAAAGAATCCTTGAAGGACATACATTGTAAATTAATTTAATCCAGTAAAGTGGTCCATGGCTGAAGTGCATTTACCAGCACTCTTTAAAAGTAAAGTCAAAGAGCGCTTCTTTTTTAGATGAATTAATTAATCGCTGTGGGCATTCCTTGAATGATGTAGCACAGATTTTGTCATTCCTGGTATGGAGTTTTTGAATGATGCATTGAAAGATCATAAATTCAAATATTTGTGTTTTATTATTGTAGAAGTCAAATGTGTCTTATTTTTTTCCCTAGTTCTTAATTTATTTTCCCCATCCTAAAATTTCTTATAAAGGATTTGAGTTATCCTGCAACTTCAAGCTCTTTTTTCTTTAATATATTTTTCACCAACTCTGTAGTCAAGAGCTGCAAGGTCCAGGACTGTAATTCTCTTATCTCTTGCCTTATGCGTACGTACAAATGAAACTTTTTAACTAGCAGAAAGAGGGGCAGAAAAAAATTAAAACATACTTTGTGCTTGTATGTACTTGGTTTCTTACCTCCCTACAAAAAGAGAAACATGAGAGACTCATTCCATGTATCTCTATTTGACCAAGGCAACCATTCCCTGACTGGTGTGATAAAACAGACTTTCTCAGGGGACAAAGCATCAGGCTGGCAAAATAAAAATACAAAAGAAATGTGGAGAATATGCAACTGGTGTCAGCACTGTTCAGCTATTTGAGGTGTGTGTTACAATAGGCCCTAAAGGGGGTCTACAGGAAAGATGGGGAGGGACTCTTTATCAGGGCGTGTAATGATAGGACGAGGGGTAATGGTTTTGAACTGAAAGACAGTAAATTTAGATTAGATATTAGGAAGAAAGTCTTTACTGTGAGGGTGGTGAGGCACTGGCCCAGGTTGCCCAGGGAAGCTGTGGATGCTCCATGCCTGGAAGTGTTCAAGGCCAGGCTGGATGGGGCTTTGAGCAACCTGGTCTAGTGGGAGGTGTCCCTGCCCATGGCAGGGGAGTCGGAACATGATGATCTTTAAGGTCCCTTCCAACTCTAACCATTCCATGATTCTGTGATTCTATATTGAAAACACTGCAGTAGTATCTTTAATTGCTTAGCATTCTTATATCTTTTAAAAGAGAAAATGCTCTCTGCAGTCTAGTATAAAAGTGCCCCTCATTAATTCTGACTTGTCTTATACAATGGGTTGAGTACGAGCATGTCTGAGATGATAGAACAAAAATATTCACCTATTAATTTTAATCCTTGTGCATGCAGTGAAACTTAAAAAATAAAACCAAACAATTTTGTCATTATTACAGATACACAGAATGAGCTGTTAGTATAAAAAGTTAATCCATTAATGTGGATGGCATGAATATACTACATGCAATAGATGGCCAAATGGAAGCAAGAGTAGATACTGAGCACCTGTGCACAAAAGAGTAACATTAATTACCTATTTTTATTGTAGAACTAGAGATTAGTTTCCTAGTTGAATGACAGATCATGACATTTCCAGCACATTTCCAAAACACCTTTACAGAATCAAATAACTGCTCGTGATAATGAAGAAATTCCATACCTAGTTGATAATGGTATCGTGCCATTAAATCTGTTTATAAAAACTATGAGTGCGTATTAGGAATGCCACTACATATTTGACCCCAAAAATCATGCAAACAAGGAAGTATTATTTTTTCCACTTATTTCCATGAAATTATACATTGAACGTATTTTGCCATTTGTAGGCAGTTACGGCAAAAGGACTGCATAATGTATCTTGAAAATTACAAAGCTTATTGGTCAAAAGGATGATAGCTAGTTCCCCCCAGCTTCTTTATCAAAAAGTCAGCAGCACCATTTCCATTTCTGAAAGCAGAAGAAAGATGACTGTCAGCGGAAATTAGGTATAGCCATTAGATGTGCAAAACAGAAGAATAAATAGGTTGTGAAAGTAGGAATGAATCCATGTCTATGTCTCTGTCTGTTTTCAACGTTCAGGACTCATAAACATTCTTGTGCTGCAATTTTCTCAAAAAGAAAATATTGCTGCATGAAATTTGCTTTATTTCAGAAAGACATGTAATCTTTAGATAAAAAAAGTATTATTTGGTGTTAGTTTTTTATTTTTATCACTTATTTGGTAGTCTCAGCTATGCAAGATGGCACTAAATAATTATCTAACACATTAATTTGTTAGTGGAAATCTCCATTAAAGGAGAAGAAAATGTAATGTATGATGATGTCAGAAATCTGGATATATACATACAGCTCCTGTGTATTTGTCAAGGAGTAACAGAAAATTATGGAACACTTCCTGTCTAGAATATCTTCTAGCATATGGCCAAGTTTTGGAAAACATAAGTCCTTCCTACATATTACCAGGTTTTTAATGAAAAGGACAGACTGAGTAGAGACAACTGGTTGAGGTGGAATTAGGAAAAAAAGGAACAGCATCATGCTCCCGGAATATATTTTTAAAATTATACTCTGTTATCCAGTTTTCTCTAATACTATTTCATATGGGCTATGAATGAAAAACCAGCACAACATACGCATATATACTATGATTTGTAGATTAGTTTATGTAAATGTCATAGGTCTTTAAGATAGCATTAAAATAATCTGATGTAATTTACAGAACAAATGCTGTAGACTTTATTAACTAATTTTTTGTATTATTGAAACAATGTGTGACTGAAAAATCACATGCTATTTTGAAATATGTTCAATCATGATACCAGTTTTATTACTCTTTTTATAATTAATCACAGTACCTCATTGAGTAAGAAAATGCATGCATTTGCTGTAAACCACCCATAATAGTCATAGGGCTGATAGTCATTTTTAGTTCGCTAAGTTGTGTTTCCAGCCATTTGGGTATTTACTGTGCCTTCTTGTTTCTCCTATTCTGATTACACATTTACTTGCAAACTCATGAAGGTGGGCTAGGATTTTTTCTGTACTATGTACAGCTCATATTTTGTTAACAATAGCAAATCAGTAGAGGATGGTCACAGGGTATAGGTGGCATCTTCTCCACAGTGTTGGTACAGAGGTGGCAGCTGTAAGAGGGGTGTCTGGATGAATTACACCCTCGTGCATGGATAGCCATAATGTGCTTCTACCTTTCTGGTGGAGAGAAACCACATTGTGATGTTCAACAGATAAAGCAACTGCTCTGTCAGCATGCATGGATATCTTCTGTGGTCTGGAGTATCTCCCAAACCCTAGCAATACACTTGTCTTCTCTCCAAACTTAAAAATTTGCTTAAACTCTTCAAAATGACAAGTGAGCATGAAGCATCACTGTAGAGAATAAAGTAATTCAGCTAAAGAGGTGGAGTGCTGTTAGAAAAATACTGGTTCACGTTGAATAAGGCAGATCCTAATAGGATCATGAATGTCATTTTTCTTTTTTCAGTTTTGAAGAGTGAATAGGGTTGACGCTTCCTGGAAACTAGAAATCCCTCCAGACACATTAAATTCCAACTCATCTTTATCTTATTAAATAACTAATATGATCCAACTATCCATATCAACACAAAGATGCTGAACACAAGCAAAATAACTCTTTGTACTGTAAATAGAACCTTGGTTTGGACTTAATGGTATCTTTCCATGCAACAGCCTATGGAGGATGTGAACTCTGACAGCCCCTGTTTTCTGAGGAAAGTGAAACACAGTTAATATAAATTTCCTGCTTTCAGTCTGTGCTATCCAGGCAGTGCCATATCGTGATGTAATGGAGACACTCGTAATGGATACAATCACTCCTCTCTCTTTTCTATTTGAAGGGAAAAAAAGAAAAAAAAATATTTTGGTAGGTAAGGCATGCTCTGCCTGTAAAATAGGAGGCAATGGCATGCAGAGGCCTGCCACCCAAGCCTTCCTGTGGTAATAGGGCTCAGAAGCTTCCACATCAATCTAAATGAATGCTGAAGAACATTTTTAAGTGCTCTGAGCATAGTAATCGCCATGCAACACAGACCTATCAGGGTCCTTATATGCCCAGTGTGTTTGCATTGAGAGGGTTTTTCAGAGGTCTTTAGACACTTAGAAGGACGCTTCAGCAAGAATGCAGAGACCCGTGTGGTGGTTCCAGACAAGCAAATGAAATGCATGAGGACAAAGTACAACTTTGTCCTCAGGCAGCCAAAAGGCAAAGTTTGGGCGCAGCCCTGTGTGAATTAAGCTGTACTGCTTCTGATCTGAGCTGGGACAGTTATCGTGCAATGGTGGTGGATGTGCTAGCTTAAATCCAAAGAAGCTGTGAGCCTCCAGACTCATGCTAGGCTTCAGGTGGGACCCATGGCATGGCTTTGTCTGGGCTCTGCAACTTTTATGCACCAGATGCTTGCTGCCAATCAGACTTAGTGTTGAGGTAAGGATGCTTTCAGCCTTTTAGCTGGAACTGCCCACTGCCAAGAATGAAAATGCAACAGATGATATCTTTGCTCAGATTAGCTTCTTGTATGTCACATTCTTTCCTCATTGGAAAGGATATTTTGACATCTTGCTGATTTGTTGCATTTGCTTTTTCTTACTATTATGAAGTTCAACAGCGGTGAGTGTAAGGTCTTGCACCTGGGAAAATATAATCCAGGAGTGCCGCAGAGGAGCAGCTCTGTGGAAAGGGACCTGGGGGTCCTGGCGGACAAGCAGCTCAATATGAGTGAACAGCGTGCTGCAGTGGCAAAGAAAGCCAACAGGATGCTGGGTTGCATCAACAAGGGCATCGCCAGAAGAGATAAAGAAGGCATTGTCCCACTCTACTCAGCACTTGTCAGGCCACACCTGGAATACTGTGTTCAGTTTTGGTACCCACTGTACAAAAATGATGTGGACAGGCTGGAGAGGGTCCAGAGAAGGGCCACAAAGATGATCAAAGGCCTGTGAAGCCTGCCATATGGGGAAAAGATGAGAGAACTGGGTTTGCTCAACCTTGAGAAAAGAAGGCCTAGGGGAAACTTTATCACCAAGTTCCAGTATTTAAAGGGTGGCTACAAAGAAGATGGAGACTCCCTCTTTACAAGGAGTCACATGGAAAAGACGAGGGGTAATGGGTACAAGTTACTCCAGGGGAGATTCCAATTGGACACAGGAGGAAAATGTTTCACAATGAGAACAGTCTGCCATTGGAATGATCTCCCCAGGGCAGTGGTAGATTCCCCATCACTGAACACTTTGAGGGTTCAGCTGGACATGGTGCTGGGCCAGCTTGTCCAGACCTTGCTTTTGCCATGAAAGGTTGGACCAGATGATCCTTGAGATCCCTTCCAACCGGATATTCTATGATTATGTCTGCACTTCTTAGCACAGGGAGAGCCTATTGCTTTGCTTCATTAAAACATTGACTATAAGAAGGCTGAGATTGCTTTCCCAAGCTGTACTAGGTTGAAAGCATTGTCTGTGTGTTTTTTGTCCCAGTATTCATTCTCTGCTTTTATTTAAATTTAAGTAACTAATTGCTAACCCTGTAGGCTCTTCCTAATGATTTATACACTCTGTGCTGTATCAGTATGGTTAGAACACTTCTACTACAAAACCTTTTTCATTTACCCAGCTATTCATTACCCTGTATGACTTATTAAACAAATTGCATTTTTTTTCAGGTAGCAAAGGTTCACAAAGACAACAATGCATTTAATGACTGATTTGGTAGGACATATCCTAAGAAAGAATCTCTGCAATAATTTTATCATCACAATTGTCAGTTTTTAAGGACTTTGCCTCTTTAAGAACTGAGGCCAGATTGCACAATATTTTGTTTTAACTCTGAATCCACATCTTCTTCAGTCCCATTCTCCCCTCTCCCAGGCTGCGACTGTAATGAATAGGTCTGATTTACAGATGGATAATGAACAAGTAGAGGTCTTCCTGCTGCTGCTGTCTGCTGGTCACAGACAATTCCACTTCAGTCTTCCATTCAAAACAGAGCAAGCTGCAGAAAGCATTTCCATGAGAAATAGACAGGGAAACATCTGTCATGGAAAACAAGAGATAAATAAGGAAGCTGGGTATCCTCATTTGTCAGAGAAAGAAACAAAGAATGTTTGCACCTCTCTATAGTTAAGGTAAATCAAAGAATATGCTTTTATGAAAACTTATCCAGTCTTATTTCTTTTTCTGATCAAGGCAATAATCTCCTTTCTTAGTGTCCAGAATTTTCAACTGTCATCCCAGCATGGTTAAACTCAGAAACAGTTACATAGCATATTCCAGTTTTGCCAATCTGTTTTCTCCAGGATCATGTTTTTCACCTCAGAGATGGACAGATGTGATCAAGAAGAGTCAGAGCAAATCAAATCTGTGTAGAGCATATGGCATGTTGCAGAGTGCAGGTAGCAAAGAACTTTCTGCTCCTTTTTGGTTGCAATTTGTGAGACTGCCAGAAGAGGAAATCCAATCGTACAGTTACACTTGCTGCATATGGAGGAGCTGTAGAGCAAATAAAAGTTTTACCAAATCAGCAGGCAGTTCTCTAATGCTGTTACATCTGCTCCTGTTTTATTTCCAAGACAAAAGTTATAATTTATGCACAAGGAGAGCAATCAAAAGTCCCTAGATTTGTAGAAGTAATGTGCTAAGGTACAGAAAGAAAGGTCTTAAAATCCCAGATACAAACTAATGTGTGTTGATTCTTAATAAAGTAAAAATTGGATGTAATGTTGTGTTTCCATTCTTTGTTACTGTGTCTTCCTAAGGAAGATAAATTTGAATTCAAAAGCAAAGATAATTCTAGTAGGAATTTCAGTGTGGTCTCCAGTAACCCAGTGTTTGAGGAACACTATCTGTCCTTTATTTGAAATTGAAGCGTTTTTCTTACCAAACACACAAGGTATTATTTCATCCTACAAAGCAATACCAATGTCATAGTGGATGTTTATATATTGGAAATGACCTGTTTTTTAAAGTGGAAACAATTATAGCAGAAATTGAGGTTTCCTCATAGGATTTTATGATTCAGAACAACAATTCATGCCATATAAATAAAATTGCTTCCAGCCTGAGAGCATGTGTATCAGTTTTGTAGAATGATGATCGCAAAATGGCAAGTGGAAATAAAGATTTATAGAAGAAACAAATCTTAGATTTTATTTTCATGTTACTAATCAGAAATTGTATTGTATGTAAATGCCATACACAATAAAATAAAATAGAATAGAATAGGTGTCAGTAGCTGCATTACGCTAGAGCAATACAACTTATATAAATAGTTTGTCTCAGCTAGAAAGAATTCAGGGGTGTTCTTAGAAGAGTATTTGTTCTATGCAAATTAAATTAGAGAACTATAGCATCGCTTGCTGCATCAATCTTATTTCCTAACGTGCTAAAGTCACTCAGCAATATATGTGTCTAAAGCAATGTTCAGGCATGCTGGATCACTGGCAGACAGTCAAGGTACTAAGTCTGACATGGAATTTCTCAGTGACTGCACCCACTGGCAAGCTATGTCTAGCTACACTCTTTCTCATCGTCTTCTCCTTCTAGGGTCACACGAGGCCAGAAGAAGCTGGCTCAGAACAGGCTTCTGCCTCACTTGACTGCAATGGGAAAAAAAAAAAAGAGCGGAGAGGCCCTCTGGTACCTTGCTTTGGTAGGAGGAACCAGCTATCCTTCCACTGTGACCCTGTAGCTTTGGGGGAAATGTCTTGTTTACATCCTTTCCTTAGCTTCCTCTCACCATTTGGTTATCCCTTCCGGCAATAGTCATCTATTCTTTACCACATTCCTTAGAACCTCGGGAAGATAGAACGGCCTGAATGGCCAATACCTGTCCTGCTCCCTTTTACTGCTATTCTTTATGGTGTGACCTTACCCTTTCCTATGTGTGTAGTGTTCCTTCCAGCTCAGCTCATATGGTCCATCTGTTGGACAAACTGCGTCTTGCTGTTTATGTGGGATTTGCTGTCTACGCATAGAGTAAGTTCAGAAGTGAATAATGGGATAATTCTGGCTTGCAATCTGTTCTGAGAGAGCTTAGTCCCAAGTCCATGAGTTATGCTACAGCTTTATCAGCTCTAAAAGATGTCGGCCTTGTTGGAAAGTCTCCAAGGACTCGAACATATCTCATAAAATGAAAAAAAGTTCTAATAGCTAATCCTTATTACTAATTTTTTTTTTCTCTTTTGTTTGGTTGGTTTTTTTTTTAATACTTTAACAGTCACTTATTAGATCTTATTTTGTATTTATCTGATAAATTGAGAATGCTTTGCTACTTTCTTTCTTACAGACCATGATCAATCTCAGGCTAAGCATATTTTTGATACGTCAACTCACTGGATCTCCATTAGTGTCCTGTAAGGTAGGTTTTCCAGTTCTTGAAACATTGTTGTGATTCTCTTATGGATCTGTTTGGTAGGATAAACACCAGAACTTCATGCAGAGTGGTAATATCACAGTGGTAAATGATCATATCCAGCCACAGAAAGAGCTTCTCCTGATGGTCTGTGTTTCCTGCTATGCCTCTGTTCCTGTTAAATTTATTACCATAAGCCTTTCTGAGTCATGTTTTTCCTAATGTAATCCCTAAACCTCAGGAGTGTTTTGCCGATCCTGTTGATACTTAATTATGTAATTGGAGGATAGTCTTCTGGAAATTATGTGCTGTGTAACTTTGAACAAGTTGCCTTCTGTTCCTGTTACTTCAGTAGCCTGTGTATAGAGCGGAGGGGTGAGGAGGTGCTGAGGTGAAAGGGGGAGAGTGCATCAGTGAGAAGTGCTCTTTAGAGAGATACATAAACACTAAAATGAGATAAAGTGAGATAAACACTAAAATCTACCCTTTAGGAGGGCAGATTCATCCAGGATGTCAGCAGGATGAGGTATAATGTATAATCACTTTGGTTTTCAAGACGTTCCTCCCAAGCATGCTCACTAGTTTTTATACCGTTAAAGAATTCTCTTATCCATGAAAAGGAAAACATAAGAAATATCATTTTTTAAAATAAGTTAACACTTTCTTAAGTGAAAATTGGAAAATTGTTGGACTTGTATGACTCTTTCTCCTGTTCTCATGGCCTCTATTGCTGTTGTGTCTTTTTAGTTAGGTGAGTTGACTTCTGCTGAACCACTTCAGGTCTGAGACACATATATGCAACAAGTTCTTAAAAACTTTAACTTAATTACACCATCTCCCCAGAAGGTCACTAGAACTGACAGGGTACAATTTGTAGCCCAAAAAAATTTCTTTTCAGTTTATAATTAATTTTTGTGAAAACAAAGACCTTCATGGCTCAAGGACCCAACCATTCTGAATGAAATATAAAGTGGATAATTTACAAGATTTTATTTTCAGGGCGAAGCTGACATTCAGACTGATGACTAAATACAGTCATTTCAAAAGTTTTTTGAGTAACCACCACTAAACAGGGTGGGTGACTGCCTTTGGAAAAGGGGATGTGGTTCCGAACATGCTCTTGCATCCCTGGATCACCCAAAGCAGCATACCAAGGCAGGCTGGGTGAGCAATGGGTGCTGCATTCGCCATGTAATTCTGTAAATATCTAAGCCACGCTACAGTGAAAGCGCAGTATCTCCGGCTCCAGTGCAGATGTTTTCCATACAGGAAGCCTTTAATCCAAACTTTCCCTCCTCTCCTCTTGCTGGCCTCACACGGCCTCATTGTGCTCTTTGCTCATTCTGAAACAATTATATACATTTGAATGGCAGCCAGACCGACTACAGCCTGTGTTTTTAAAAAATTAGCCAATCGTTCTGACCATTTCATTTAGCAGAACATTCAAACCAATCAGGCTGCAGGTAGAAAATAATTTCTTTTTTGTTGTCAATGAGCTTAAGTATGGTGATCCACTAAACAAATTCTATTTCTTCCTCGGTCATTTCCCATAGGTCCCACACTCAGGCACAAACCATATATACACACATGTCTTTATTCATACCAGAAAATTTCCATGACTTTTTGAAGGTACTGAGAATTGCACAAAGGAGGTATTTGCCAAAGCATTTCTCTGAAGCGTTTCTACTTTTGAAGAAAAATCAAGGTGAACGCTGAAAGATGCTGTACAGCTCTTTGCTTTGTGTTATAGCTTGTAAAGCTCAATTCAACAAACTGGTTTTCCTGTGATGAAATGTTACATTCTTACTTTGAAGTGACAGGATGTCAGAATGACATGAATTGCTTAATAAAGTTTCATAGCAGAGATGAAGTAACTTCTTGTAGAAGACATGTATACTCCTCATGTTTGCAGAATTAAGAGGCAGCTTTGTATTTTTTTCTAGAGCCAAAACACACAGGAAAGCATGCATAATTTACTGGAATACAATGGGATAAGGGAACCTTCTGAAGTATTTTATTTAGATTTTTGCTCTGTTTTATATTTGCTGCTCTTTTTTGTTGTGTTTTTCTGGCAATCTGAACTTGTGCTTTCCCAAAATTTATGGAATCTGGGCTGTGTGTCTGTGAGCATATGTGTGGTGTGAGTGGCTTAGCAATATTGTCTTGATCCAGAAAAGGAAACTTTTGTACATATAGGATGATAAATTTTAAAAATGCTTTGAAGGTGAGAAGGAACAATCTTACCACTTGAATGATTGAAAAGACCTGTTTAAAGTCCGCTCTCAATCATGGTTTTTTCTTTGCAAATCTATAATGTGCCCATTGTGTGGCTTAGCTAGAACATGCTTCATGCAAACTAGTGACTTATTAAAAAACTCAAACACCCCATGTTTGTTCCCTCCTTTCCATGTTACATGAAGGCAGAACAGTGCCATTATATTTTTAATTACTCCCATGGACATTCCAGGACACAAGTAAGAGAAGATCTGCATTAAATATAAGTCATAAAACACATGTCTAATGCATGGGCCCCCTTGAAATGCTGCTATACCTACGGGCTGTGTCTATATGAGTAAACCCAAGCATGCCTGGGAACATTCCCAAGCGCTGGGATGTCTGTGCTAGTAAACAGAACTTTACCTGGCATGAATTCATCCTTTTCCAAACAATGCTGTACCCAAACAATTTCTGGGCACATTTTGGTGTTTTGGCAGTTAATGGTCATGGTGGCCATTCCATGTAGGCAGACCTCCTGGAACCTCTCCTTTGGGAGACTTAAAGCTGTTTTCTAGCATCAAAGTAGGGCATCCTAGTCCACTTGGCCTCCTCCACTTGGCCTCAGAGCCCAAACCAGGTGTAGCCAGAGGGATTACTGTAAAAACTAGTAGAAACCGGTATTTCCCTGGACCTTGTGCTGTCATGGAAGGATATTTTGGAAAAACACCCCTAGTCTCTCAGATAAGGAACATCTGCTCATTTGTGATTTTTGACATATCAGGTATCATACTGAACTAACGAACTGATATATCTCTAACTTGGTTACAATTGATCCTTCCATTTTTGAGAGCAGATTTTCAATTGAAATGTTCCCATCTCGGCTTCTGTCACAGTTTATTTCAGTTTCCCACAGACCTGCTGAGCTGCTTTGTTGTTGCAAAGGAGTAATAGGAAAAACACCATTATCCTGAAGTTTCAGGGCAAGATGTGTTTGAAAAAGAAACTCATTACTCTGCCTACACATTGGACCTCAAAGAGGTGGTTTAGAGAATGCTGGAAAGCATGAAAATCACATAAGGTTTTTAGCAGAATTTTGGAGATTGACGAAGTTATTAGAAATCCTCAGGAAGAACAAAAATGTCCTCTGATAGTGAATTGATTTAGGACATGTTTTACTCCTATTAAAAAATATTTGAAGAAACAGACTTGTCACTTACAAATATGTCATAAACGGACATGACCAGAAATCAGCAAAGAATCTAGTCTTTGATATAATGAGGGAAAGTGGAAGTACAAGATGGTGATTTAAGCTATACATTAATAATTTAAAATATTTGTTATACACAGAATTCCTAACTAAGATCCAGTGTAGTGTCATGGAATAATTTATGCCTCAGAGGCTGACACAATTGGCAGAGGCATTTTTCATAGTGGAAAAGCCAAAACATAAGCAGTGTAAGAGGAATAATTTACAGAGCAAAAAGTGTGGCTCGCTCAGGCCAGGCTTCCTCCTAGAAAAGGCACAGTGAGAAAGGTTTTTAATCAGTAGCAAAAATTTAAAACAAAGAGTAGAAGCTCTGCAGTGCCGCTGGCTGGCTTCCAGACCAAGGGGCAGTCAGATGCCTTTTCCTCCCACTCCTTCACTTTGTGCTTGCAGGAGTCAGAAACTCTGGGGCCAATGGCAGTATTAACAGCATAAAGGTCTTTTTGGGTCTTCTCAGCAGAGTGGTGTTCCATCCTTATTTTTTTGTCTTTGGACATCTTTCTGTCAATTTGCCATGTCTTATTATCAGGATATATCAGGGTTGCTGATTTCTGCCTTTCACTGTTTTCTCTCCTTCATGTCTCTCATTACTTCTGTTAATTGTAACTCTCTCTCTCTTCTCCCAGGAGAACGTTTTCGTCCCTTCCTGATTGCTCTTCCATAACTCCTTCCCCACCTTCCTCCTAATCTGGGCCTGTCATGTCTGTTCTTCCTCACAGAGCTCTTTATCCAGTTTTCCTTTCTCAGAAGTAAAAGAAATGAAAGAAATGTCAAACAATTTGTTCTAATATTTTGCAATTAATTTATTCTACTGTCTTCCGTGTTACCCTTTCCCTCACATTCACACTCTTTGTTGTTATTTAGTTTATAAATGCAACCTCTCTAAAAAAAATATCATTATATGCAAAATCTCTTTTGAACTCTTCACTAACAGAATGGTGATTAATAACACGTTGGAGTAAGTCAGAAGTGACTCTGTGCATTCTGAAAAGGAGCAATGTTATGAATGTGTTCTTGGGTGTGTAATATGACCCAGCATATTTGTTGCCTCTTAAAACTGGAATATTGCATTCATGGTACATAGCTTGCTCCAGTGCAATAGAGAGATGATCTTTCCTTCTTCTAAGGTGTCTGTCACAACAATTATTGTGAACTGACTATTGCACAAGAGAAACCATTGCTTGGGGTTTAGCTTAACAGGCTTCTTGAGTTGAAACCACAAACTGACGAGTAGCCCCGTATGAGTGAATATTGTTGGACTGTATAAGTCCAGAGACAACAAGCACCTGGCATCTGGTATTTATCTGAGCATTTGGCTTTGACTACTGATCTCAGCAATATCCGGGAAACTGTTGAGGGAGTTCAAACAGTTGTGACACACACCATAGTTTGGATGACTACTGGCTTTTCATGTGGACAAAATTCTTCATCTAATTAAACTTTGAAATTCTGCTGATGATAGGTACATACAGTGAATGCCAGTAACATTTTCCCTTCGATCCCAATGGGAAGTGTTTCCGCTTCCAACATGAAAAAAGGACACTCTCCATTAAATTAATCAGCTGTCCGTAATGACTTGAAGTTCTGCTAAGTCTTACTTAACTTTCAGGTTTGTGGCCCCTACCACCTTTCTGTTGGATGGTCATAAATAGTACTGAAATTTGTCCTTATGTGCTCTTCAATAATGATACTAGGTCAAAGTAAACGCAGCATTGCTATTGTAATAAACCATTTCACCACGTTTTATTAGAACAGTCTGAACCTGGTGACACTATCTCTGTACAATGATTATTATTTTTTGAATCAATGGCTGAAGTTGTTACAAATGAAAGAAAAGGAACTACTGCAAAGGAAATATGTCATGAATACCCAGCTCTTACCTTACCACAAGTGAAACCATGATACACCTCAAAAAAACCAGCTGGGCATCAGATGCAGAGAGCAACAATCCCACCTATGAAAATGTCATAGGTCCCATGTATTGACCAAAGAGGGTACTGATACCTTCCCTGTCTAGACATTTCTGTTCTAACATCCCTGAAACCTGTAATGACATCAGTTCTGGGGTTTCCCGTGACAACACAACTGTCCAGGAGGTAGTCACTAACCAGAAATGTTCCTGGAGTAATAATAGAGAAATGACAAAATGACCTTGCGATGTCCAACTGGATCCTTAGGATTATGGGGAGCTGGGCAATAGTTAAGGACGCCTAAACACTGTTGTAGTTTCTGCCAGGCCTTGCATTTTCCCTCCCTGGCAAATACAGTAGTCCAATCTACACATCTTTGCTTCCCCCAGTCACCATGTTTAAAATTGACTTGGCTTGACTTTTACTATTTAAATTATTTTTCCTTTCTTGAACTCAGGTGATCTTACACTTCAGAGTACTTGTATACTTGCCTGAAGTTGATTCTACTTTAGTGAGTGCAGCTGTCTGGAAGATCTTATACCTAAAAGCTTCCTGTTAAACATGCAAGATTGCCCTGTGTATGCTAGGTTATGTACTTTTAGCAGTAATAATTATATTTTGTGGTTTTCCTATTTAATGATTCACTTGAACTTTTTTAACTTGGATTTTTACTTTGTATAAAGAATGAAGAAGTTGTTTTTATATTTAAAAAAAAAAATACAGCCACGTGCCTCTCAGCTGGTCCATTTGGCACTAGCCAGATTGCCAGGAGTGGGAGAAAAACTTCCAGTGAGTAATCACCTGAAGTCAGAAAGTCACCATAGCAAGCAAAATTGCCAACTAGTTACCTATTTGACCCTGACTCACTGGTATCCTTCATTCTTTGTAAGACTGCACTGCCTAAGGTTCAAAGGCAAATCTGAGCATTGCCCAGTGCCGGCTTAGCCAGCAGAAGCAATGAGCGTGTTGTCAGCTGACTGACGGTGAAGTCTCAGCAGGCTGAGATGCACAGGCAGAGCTTTATTCCAGCTGGAAAACCCCTGTCTTTCAGTCAGAGGTGGAAACTTGCTGGGGTAAGGTGAACTAGTAAGATAAACGCACATTTTCTTTTGCTTCCTCTAGTTAGGTTGCTTATGATTTTAAGTCTGAAAGGCAGATTCTTCAAAACAAATAATTCTTTTGATTTGAGTCAATTTATTCAGCAGCTTTAATGAGGTGCCAAGACTAAAGATGTTTAACACACATTGTTCAATGAATGAGGGTGAGATTTTGCTGCAGTTTTGGATTCAGATGACAGGTGATTATTAACTAAGCTTATTATATAGGTTTAGAATTGTATAGGTTCTAACTTATGTCCTGTAGAGGACTGGCAAAAAAACAAGCTTCAGGTTAGATCTAGTGATCAAATCAAGGTCAGTGCTTGGACTGACAGGGGCCCCAAAGCTAGATTTTTTTTTCCAGAAAGGGATTATAGCTTTCATTTAGGACCCAATAAGTTTATTCTGTCCGTAGTGGTAGCAGTTGCTGGCCTGTGATTAAGGTTAAATCTAAGATTAGTGTTAGGGTTAAGTTTAATGCAGACAAGAAACAATAAGCACCTCCATATGAAGCTGCTTGCCTAGTTTTAACAGTGTCAAAGTGTTGGACTTAAAATTAGTTCCACCACCCAGAGAGGATGCTCAGTTAGGTTCAAATTTTTGTTTTAGCTGGTGGTGTTTATGGAGCTTGAACTACGTACAATTGAAATATGTTTCACCCTCACAGAAGAAGAAATAGTGCCAACAGAAACACCCTAATTAGATTCTTTTAGTTGCCAAGAATTTCAGATTAGAGAAAAATCAGTTTATTGCTGGGTTGAAATTAGGGTTCAGACATGTTGAATGTGCAGAACTATAACTCCATGCAAGAGAAAAGCTTTTCACATAGATAAATCAGGCAAGGACCTCTTGGCTGGATCTGGTCTCTCTAGCTTCTGTTTAATGCGATTGTTAAAGACTCAGAAGAGCAACGACCTAACTAGTATTATCAAAGACTCAGAGAGACACTGGAGGTGGATTTGAGCCAGTGCTGAAACTGGTTCTCATGACAGACAGAGTAATTGGTTTATGGGTAAATACAGGATAACGACTATGGGTCAGAATTTCACTTGATAGGGGAACTAAGTTTTGAAGTAGCAACATTGTGTTGTATCTAATGAGTTTTAAAGTGGGTTGACACACAGTGTCAGTAAGGGCTGATGCTAAAGGGGTTAGGCATGGGTGAAAAAAGATGTTCCTAATGCAGACTTAGTCATAGCTCCTTGGCTTTTCTTTTTTGTCATTTCTGGGTGACCAGAGATCTTAAGCTCAAGGCTAGTGGTAGTGCTGGCATGTAGCCTAGAAGGGTTATGAAGCAGTTTTGCATACTAGGCAGCTAGCACTGGGGATTTCATGCAGGAAGGAATTTCTGTGATTCACACTGGTCTCAGATATCTAGAGTCTATCCTAACTGGAGTAAAGGGGATGATGGGGGCTAATGTTAGGCAACGGGCTAATGTCCTAGTGAAAATGGAGATTTAGGAGTGGTGCAAAGAGGGCCAAGCATCTTTGTGTCAGGCTGGGCTAGCAAAAGTTTCCATTTTATGCCCATAGTCCACTTTTATAATTTCTTCAGTGAATCTAGAAGAAAGTGCCTAGTGTTTTCCCTACAAATATTGCTGGTTTGGATATAAGATTTTCCCTTCACAAAGCAGCGATTTTAGTTTTTATCTAAACATAACCGGTCTTCACAGGGTCAGCTGCAGAATTTTGGGAAAAATGTATGTGGTATTAAATAATTAGTTAGGATTTGTAGTATTACAGTTGTTACAGAGTTAAATCATGTATAACATGAGCAGATGCTATCTATTAACACAGACTGTTAGGGGCAGATTTACACTGTGTATTGTAAACCCAAGACAAAACTTTCTCTTTTTTTTTTCTGTGTGGGTACTGTGTTTCTCTATGTGGATGTATTAGAGTTACTGCACCAGATAGGTGATGGAATACTCTCTTGCTTCCATATGAGAAGAATCATGGGCTCAGGAAGCAATTTTGAGAAAGAAGTTTGGATGTATCCCCTCTTCCTATTCCTGGAATAGAGAGAAACAATGTAATTAAAAAAAAAAAAGCAGCAGCAGAAGAGTTCTCATCATAATCCCTTCTCACAATAAACAGAGTTATCTTGTTTCATGAGTTAAATTTGCACCAATAAACACACTATGAGTTCCCACAAGAACATGCCCAAGGCAGTCCTCCACAGTCTAAAAATCACCCTAAAAATTGCCTGAAAAGTGCACAGAGTACAGGAATTATCAGACCTTCAGACCTGAGCTCTTTCTATTTGTCCTGCAGACTACATTCCTTTTGGATAAAACCCATGATATGCCTAAATTGCCTTTATCAAAAGAGACCCTGAGGCATTTAGGCATCCAGGAGTAGTGTAGCACAGATACTGCTCCATTCTAATCAGCATAAGACCTGTCAGGAGGGAGAGGTTTCTTTAGTGCCAGCTCTTTCTTGAAGTGTGTTAAATGAAGTATTGACTCCAAATCATTCATGTTCTGGATTGAATGGACTCAAGGGACTTCAGAGAGCAACAGTTCATCCAAACTACCCTGAGAGATGTTTGTAATGTGTCTAATAAGTCTTTTATGGCAGGATTAGATGATTGTCTCCCTGTGCTTATGTACCCAGGGAGACCTTTAACCTATAAATTGCTATGCCTTGGTTTAAAGTACCAAATGAGGAGTAATTTTGGGGTTCATTTAGTTTCTAGATGATTCAGCATGAGTCTGGGAAGTAGGAGGCTTTCTTTCTTTCACAAATCTCTAAGTGACTTCAAGTGCAAAACCTATTATTCCTATAAAGTGTATGATGAAAAGCACAGTTCAGAATTTCTGCTGAGTGAAGTCTAAAAAATCAGGGTTGTACAGTTTGGGGTTCATAAATATTGCCAAGCATCTCACCATTACCCTACCATATCCATTTTATTTAATCTTCACATCTGACAGTAAAATATTGCATTGTCACACACTTACTTTCAATAGCAGCAAAAGATTCCCTACTATGACAGCCAGTTTAAAAGAATACATGAATGTCTTTAAATTAGTAGCAACATAATTAGGGACCTTTTTCTCTGTCATGTAAATGATGTTCCCGATAGTTCTAGCTCTAGGGGTGGGATAGATCATAGAATCATGGAATAATTTGGGTTGGAAGGGACCTTTAAAGGTCATCTAGTCCAACCTCCCCAGCCATGAGCAAGGACATCTTCAACTAAATCAGGTTGCTCAAAGCCCCACCCAGCCTGACCTTGAATGTTTCCAGGGATGGTGCATCTACAACCTCTCTGGGCGACCTGTTCCAGTGTTTCACCACCCTCATTGTAACAAATTTCTTCCTTCTAGCTAGTCTAAATTTTCCCTCTTTTAGTTTAAAGCCATTACCCCTTGTCCTATCACAACAGACGCTGCTAAAAAGCTTGTCCCCATCTTTCCTGTAGGCCCCCTTTAAGTACTGGAAGCCCACAATAAGGTCTCCCTGGATCCTTCTCTTCTCCAGGCTGAACAACCCCAACTCTCTCAGCCTGTCCTCATAGCACAGGTGCTCCAGCCTTCTGATCATCTTTGTGGCCCTCCTCTGGACCTGCTCCAACAGGTCCATATCCTTCTAATGTTGGGGGCAGCAGAGCTGGACACAGTACTCCAGGTGGGGTCTCACCAGTGCAGAGTAGAGGGGCAGAATCTCTGGATCTGCTGGCCATGCTTCTTTTGACGCAGCCCAGGATTTGGTTGGCTTTCTGGGCTGCAAGTGCCCATTGTCAGTTCATGTCCAGCTTTTCACCCACCAGTACCCCCAAGTCCTTCTCGTCATGGCTGCTCTCAATCCCTTCATCCCCCAGCCTGTATTGATACCAGGGCTTGCCCTGACCCAGGTGCAGGACCCTGCACTTGGACTTGTTGATGTTTATCCAAGAAGGCCAAAGTTGGTCCTAACTAGGCAATGTTAATTCATGAAACAGAGAGTGGAATACGAAGTATTCCAGCTTGACTCAGGTTTCTGGGTACGGTCTCTCTGCCTAACAAAAAAGAAACATAACTTCAGCTCCTGTAAACTCTTATGTATTTCATGTTTCCTATTTCCACTGTGGCATTTCTAATTGTGTTTGCTCTTCTATGTCCTCAAAACATTCAGTAAACATTGACTAAGTCTGGCTTTTTATTTCAGAAAAAAATAACACATCACTTTCTAAGGTTCACTTCTAATATGAAGTTTCCGACCCTAAGGATGTCCAGAACGTTCTTAAGTATTTGTAACCTCAGAGTTTAGAAAAATTTGAAAGATGGGAATAAATACTTTTTACCATATCTATTATATTTTTTTTTCATTTGGGATGAAATCTTTTATCATTTTGGTAAAAAATGGTAAAAATGAAAATTCTTGAGAGTGAAATGCAGAAGTAAATGTCAAGATTTTTAGATACATGCATGAATAATGCTCCTGTTGACGATAGTGGAACTATTCATGTGTATAAGATTTTAGTCATGAAGTATCAGTGTGGCCGATGATAACTGCAATTATATAATATTGCAAAAGTTCATACAGATGATCATTACTAAACAGGTTATATTACAGGCTAGTTCCTCAAAATCAAACTTTTTCAAATTTTCTGTATTTCGTTCTGGTGTAAAATGGTTCAGATGATGCTAAAATATTCTGGTCTTCCTTAGGACCAACTTTTTTTTTCCCTACCTGACTTCCAACCATGTAAGCTCCCTGCATGCAGAGCTACCCTCTTTTCTGAGCAATTTTGTGACATCTGGCCTGCCTTTTTTATTTTAATTGTGTGTTAAGATGATGGCATGGCTAATAGCAAGGTCTTCAGTTTTTCCATAGCTGCACACAGAGCTGGTATTTTCAATAAAGTTCAAGGGAATTAGACTGCCAAATCCCAATAAATTTCAGTGCATGCTGGACACAGAACTGGCTCAGCTGCTTTAAAAATCCTAAAAGGCTTATAATTGTCTTTGCTTTTACTAAGTAAATATAGTAGCCTTTTTAAGTGAAATGTTTCAAAATGAACTGAAACACCTGTTCTGAATGGATCTAAATATTACAAAAATCTAGCAGCATAGCTCTTAAAATAGTGTACATACTCTCTTTTCCACCACTCCTCCCATTGTAAACTAAGGACCCAAAGATCCTGCAACTGAAGCCAATGGAAAGTGAAGCTGCTGAGCAACTTCGTAAACAAACTCTCACAGCTCAGTGAGGTATTCACAGAAATATATCCAAAAATGTGTTTTTTGTTTGTATAGTGTCTAAATGCTTGATGACTGATACCGACTCTAAATGCAACTGAAGTGCACCATAGAATGAAAGAATATATGTTAGCCAAGGGTTTCTTGCAATTTTTCAAACCTCACAGATATACAGCAGAAGTATTTGTCATGTGAGAACAGTGAGTCTGCAGCTTTAAAAACAAAGGCACTAATAGCTATGGGTGCTCATTACTTCCAAAGCAAAACTATAGCAGAACATGATTCAGTGTTTGTAGCAGTTTTCACTATTCTTTTTTTTATAATACTTACTGTATGCTGTAGGACATATTCGTATCAATTGTTGTGTTCTGTTCATTTTCAGAAGTGTCATATTATTTCTGTAGTCTCAGTGCGGAACATTTCCATGGGTTAACTAATTAGAAAGTTTTTAAAATTAAATACTAAACCTTTTTTTTTCTACTTAACTGAAAGTTGGGGATTTTAACTCTTTTTATTTTTGAGAATGCGTGTTACAGATTCTGCATATTTTATCCATCCTCACCAATCAGTTATATGATGTTCCACTTACTAGGCAGTGATTTTAAAGCCATGATTCTAAGAGGTGGTGTCAGTCATCTGTTACAACTTCAAATGCTTAATTGCTTTAATCAAATAAAACAGGTTTCAAAATTCTTCAGGATCTTAGCACTGCAGAAATTAGTTTCCCCGTTCTGATTGTCACATAATGACAAATCCATTTCCTCAGTAGTTATCAGATGCTCCATCTTTGAATGGCCATGACCAGGTATCTCTGTGTGGAAAACTCTTATGATTTACCTCCTTCCACCTATTCTTCACTGATCTACTTATATTCCCCCAAAGAGTGAGGAGACACAAAGCAACACCCATGAAAGCAGTCAATACAATGTAGTGCCAGGACTTCTAAGACACAGCTGTGCATGGAAACAAAATCCAAAGAACAGGGAAAAAATATGCTGCTAATAGAAGGGGTTATATATGTCCTTCTTCACTTCACAATTTCTGATTGTGTGAGGTGCCAAACTATTCTGACAGGACAATTTTAGGGCAGAGATGAGATGCAGTGTGGGTGGGAGAGCTACAAGACGCCAACTTCTCCCACCCTATCTTGGCTTCTGTGGCAAGCTAGTCAGCTGCAGATCCAACTCATGCAGAAAAAGAAAAGTACATTTATTTAGGCCTAGGTCCATTACTTAAAATGTTATGTTGTTTTCTGTGTATTCAGGGAAACCTAATGATTTAACTTTGATTTAAGGACCCTACTGATCTGACCTCTCCACACCTGTTATGACTCAGCTAACTTGGGATACCAAAACCGTTAAGATTATACAAGCATTTTATGTCCTGTTTGACTGTTTAAGTTGCTAAACATGTGCTATGAAACTTTGACTGAGTTTGGATGGCAAAACATTTCTATTAAATAAAATAGTAAGGAATCTGATATACCCATTTGAAAACTGTAGGTTTTACATTCATGCCTATATCGTTGTATAAGCTATGGAGTATATAGGCCCCCTTGAAAAGAAAACAGATTTTATTGAAGGCATATGCAAATGGCAGGCAGACACAAGCCATCCAGGAAATTGAGCACTATGCCTGAAGCCATTCCTTCTGTTATGAGCAGCTTGGTCAAAGGTGGTGAGGGAGCAATGTGCCTTTAGCATGGTGCCCGAGGAATCAGATGCAGGATGTAGGAGACACCAGTTGAACACCCTAAGCCAGAGAGGGTAAAGCTCTTTTACCTCTCTTGTTTCACAGTGACACCACCTCAAGAAGGAACACAAGATCTGAGGCAGCAAAGAGCAAGGTTGGCTAACCATGCTTCTACAGCCCACGAGTGATGTCACTCACCATCATGGTAAAGAGCCAGCTTCAGCCTCAAGGATGTTTTCTGCACCTTCTTCGATAATTTGGCTATTAGTAGGACATGTGCAAGAGATTGGCACTCAAACTGAAGAATTTTCCCACTGGCAGACTCATTACAGGGCTTCTGTCATGCTTTGCTTCGCCTCTTGCAACTCACCTCTGTCTAAAAAATAGATATATATCGAATAAGAAAGCTAAGGTATCATTAGGCTTGCCTACCCCATCCCTTGCCCATTTGAAAAGACTTTTTCTGCTATTGAATTTTTACTGTCTATTACAGTTTTTACATCTCCCTATTTCTTCCAGATAGCTGGTCCTCATAAATTATGCAATGAGAGTATGACTCAAAATAAGGATAAACGATATCCTCCAAAGAATTAATTTGAGGCTTCAACTAGATCATTCCTGTTTGAGGCCATATAGAACATTATTTTTAACATGCCCCAGCAAAAATAACCATGCTGCAGAATGGCTTCATTTCTAGGGAAATGAAGAAAATCTGGAGAATCTGGCTAACACATTTTATACTGGGAAAATCACAGAAACTCATTGAGGAGGAAGCTATGCTAGAAAAAACAAAAAAGCACAAACCAAATGTGACAGCTGAGAAGATGGAGGATTCAGCTTTCAGAAACCAATAGGGTGTAATTCTTCAATTATATTCTGCAGATCTCAGAATAAAATCTTGTCAACCTCTTTCTGAGAAGGTATAAGAGCAACAGAGGAAGAAGAAAAGGAAGTATTCTATCTACAGCTGTCAGAAAGAAACGTCCTAATTCATTTTACATTAATCTTCCAGAGTTGGAGCTAAGAAGAAGAGAAAAGGGTAATTTTACAGTTCAGTGAATACTCCACGTATTTATTATTTTAATGTTCAAAAATGCACAGTAAGGCTTTAGAAGAAGCTGCGTAAGTGCCATCTATATACTGGTCTGAGTATACTGAATTGAATTGGACCCTTGTTGTTCACAAATACAGGTTTAGAAGTCCAAAACAAAACCCAGTGTTAATTGCACTGTGCTAAAAATCGGAGGAAAGGGACATATATGTATCTCAAAGCAAAACATAATTCAAAGAATTTAAGTATCATTTTATAGATTTGTTTTCTATTGCTTTTTTGTTTCTCATGTCCGTGGAAGGATATTCTGTTCTGCTATTAAACTTTCCTAGTCAACCACTGCTCTTCAACAGCTTTCTTTAATAACAGATACAGCACTGTATGCTTAACAGCTGATGCAGGAACCTTGGCCTGGGGAGCCATGAGCATTGCTCAATGAATACTTCCAGCATGGGTTTGACTCTGTTTCTCCGTGCTGACTCAACAACCTATCAAACAAAACATTTCATTATGTAGGCTCTGTGGGACATGTGGGATACAGAATAGAGAGCATGAAAGGGTAGGAACGCTTCACTATTATTTTGCAGTTACAGAATGTTTGGCAAATGATGGTATACACTGTCGCAAGGCAGATGCTATAAATTGGGTCAGTATGATATATATGGCTGCCAAGGAGCTGTTTAAGTGTATTTTCACTGTTTCCAGCAAAAATAACAAGAGAGAAGTAAAGACATCCTGAAGTAATTATGTCATTTGGAAGGAAAACATGGCAGGGATTTTTAAAACATACGTGTAAAAGGAAGAACAAATTGAACACGTGCCACACTTGGAAACCTAATGGAAAAGAATCAATTGATAATCACAAAACTGTTCAGTTATCTTGCCCTCACTTCAATCTGAAATCCAAATTATATCTTATGTAGAGTCACTAGCAAAATGAAAGGTGGGAACTGCTGTCTTTAGTTTGGATAGCATTTTTAATTTCTGCTCAAGGAATAAGGAAGTCTGTATTAACAAATGTGTTAAAAATCAGTTAAAAGAGTAGAGCATTGAAGAGAAAGTCAGCTAATCAATTAAGCTATTAGCATAGACCATTTATTCAGTGCCTGAAATATATTTAAAAAACATCAAAGCCTGCCATGATAAAATCAAATTGCACTTTAAAAAGCTGTAGCTTTTCTAAAACAATAGACAATAAAAGGCAAACAACATGCGTGACTGGAGCAATAGGTTACTGTTCACTGTGATTTCAATTCTGAACAGATGAATTTTGGACTTTCATTCTCAGATCTGTCAATAAAGGCCTCGGGAGTTGCCAAAATATGCAAACAAGAGGCAAAAGAGACAGACTGAGAGCCACTCATGCTGTTCGCAGTAAGTAGTTTTCTTTAAAACTCCTTAAGTCTTTAATCATTGATGAGAGACAGGTTTCGTATTGCTGCTTACTGGTACATTATAATGCTTTTTTAACAATAGCATTTCAGTGCTATCCTGATGACTCAGTCAGGGTCAAACTCCTGTTGTAGCCCACATTTTGGAAAACATACACCAGTCAGCCGGACCTTGCTTCTCTTGCAAACTGTCTGTTAATAAGCCTCTTTCCACACCACTGATTCCAGACCATTATATAGTTGTAAGACTGTAATACCCAAATTTTAAGGACTTGATTGCATTTTGCACTCCTTAAAGAGAAATAAAGAGAAAAACCACTGAGATCTCAGAACAATTCCTTCTGAATTTATCTGTTTATATAAGAGAAACTTCTCATATACAATACTGAAGGCCTCAGTCTGTAAGACGTAGGTATTCTTAATGCATAATAGAGGCTCTAGCGGCTACACAAAAACTGTAACACCAGCGGGTACCACTTCCCAAACAATGATCTGTCCACAGAAAGAAAAGTGGTACACTGCTAACACATCTATCAGGAAAAGCAGAAGTGAAGATGAACATGTAAAATAACATTTTTTTTAAAAGAAGAAACCATGCAGAAGAGAGTAAGGGACAAATGGTCAATGTCAAAGGACAAAAGGAAAAAGATGAGAAAGGAGACTCCATTGTACGTCCTGGGGGAACTTCCCTATTTTGAGTGCCAGGAGACAGCAACATGGGGAAATACAGCAAGAACCAAGGTCACTTGATAATAGGCTGGACGGCAAGACCATGCCTGTGACTAAGTCAGTCCTAAATGATTAAGTAAGTCCTTTCCATCTCCAATGCCTCCAAAAAAACCTCTGCCCTAAAATAATAAATAAATATCCATAGACAAGCCAAAACAGAAAAAGATGTTTCCTCTAGAAAGGACCCATGGGCCTTGAGGGAAATGGAAATGAAATTATTTTGGTTTGGAAGGAATTAATATTGCTATGGGCTGTGGAGACAATCAAAATCCCATAAAGGAATCTAGTAATAGTAAATGCCCTAAAATTAAGGGTGGTTAGTTAGCTGCATGGTTTGGAAACACTTCTGAGGCATCTCTTTGAAGACTCCTGTATCTTTACGAATGCAATGCTTTGCTATCAGGCTCAATACTGCAAGTCATCAAGGAGACTTCACACCTTTTTTTTTTTTTTTGACATTTTAAAGGATCGGCCAGAAGGTTTGCATTGCAAAGTTCCTAAGCATATTTTCTAACATACTAAATTTGCCATTCTGGTTTCCAGAGGCCCATCTAGCTTGTTATTTCATAGTGAGGATAGTGTTTTGGAGCCGATTGCAGTGTTCAGTATTAAAATGTATGTGGCTAGCTAGTGCTGTCTCCTCCACAAAGGAAGAATATTTCCTCTTTGACTCTCTTTGCATTCCTATTTGCTTTATGCAACTACTTCTGAGAGCTTTATGCCCAACTGCCTACAACATGCCACTTTTCATGCTATTCCTTTTTTGGTCTGGAAAACTTTTTTTTTTTTTTTATACTATACTCTGTAATGCTGTATTACTCACAGCAATCTTTCACCTTTAACCATTTTATGGCACTGTTTAATGGCCTGATTTATGCTTAGAACTTGCAAAATCACAGGTTATCAAAGTCAAATGATCCTGCTTCGTGCACTCGTACTGGGATCACGTTCTGCTCAGGATCTTTCCATGTATTTTAAGCCATGCAGTTCTTTGAAAGCCAGCACTTCTCATAAAATGGGCTTTTCTTTCTTGAGCCTTGCTTTAAACATACCTTTCCTGCACGGCATTGTTTGAAGCAAATCTGAGCAAATGTAGAAAGAAAACTTCAAGAACACCTAGAAAATAGGAAAAACCTGACAGAAAGGTTTCATAGATTAACAGTTATCTGAAGTTGAAAGTTTTAACCATTAGTAAGGGCAGCAAAAGGAAGCAGAAGTCTGGAAGCAAGAGAGAGTTATCTTTTTTCCATAAATTTGGCCCCCAATTCTGCTTTTTTGCATATACAGAGCATGGTAAGAAAAGTTTTTCCTCAGGACTTGCATCCTCATTATTTATTACATCCCAGCAGCATGATGTGACGTGCCAAGATCTCAGCTGGATCTGGCCCAATATTCCAAAATTAGGCAAGTAAATGGATGCAAGTCAAGTTAAGGTTTTTCATAGAGTTCAAAAGTGAATGATTTGTCCCGTAGATATTCACTCAGTCCATATTCTCCTGCTTTCAGCAATTACTCAACTGAAATACAGTGTGCCACTGCAGACTTGGGCTCTGATCCCACACATCAGCTCTCCTCTGTTCTCTTTCTTAATGCTTCTGAGCTCCAAGGGGCTTCTCTTGGTGAACTTGCCCTTGTTCCACACCAGGAAGAGCCTTTTGGTTCAGTGGGCCTAATAAAGCACTAAAAATGTTCTTGTGTAAGTTTTTTTTTTTTGTACATCCGTGGTAAGGTTTGCACAGGTGGCAAAATTAAAAAGATATTTCTAGTAGCTCTGCTGACAAAAGGAGAAAGCAGCACGCCTGTCAGAGCAAACGTGCATCCTGATCAGCTCTGAAGTTACAAGTAAACAAGTACTAAACTATCCAAGGTATATAATGAAAAACAACTGGTATTTATTTTCTCCTTCCTAGTCCTTGTGGGTAAGAAAAACTGGCATAAACTATGCAGCTACAGTTGAGCAAATTTTTTAAATTTCATCTGGTTTAAATAACTAAAAGCTTTTCTCTCATCCTGAAACTATCTTATGAAGCTATTCATAAATTCTCCTCCCTATATGGGGATTTGGAGTGACACTTCCTATTACCCAGTAGGGAGGCTTAATGTCAGGCCTTGAGTTTTGGGAGTGGTTTGGGAGATTCTTTCTTCTTTCTTTTGATGCTGTACTTGCGTTTATAAATAAAGATTTTGTAACAGAAAGGGCAAAAATTCAATGGGACTCAATTCCTAAATGCAGAAGGTAGCCCATCACTGTATTCAGTCCTTATCAGTCCATCTTAATGACTTCTTTGTTACAGGAGACAGAACAGACAGGGGAAAATGAGGAAAGTTTGTCCCAGAACCAGATCGGTTATATTGCGCTACCAGGTCTTGAATACTTGACTCACTGTATCTGAGACTGTAAGTTATAAGTGGCCGTAAAAGTAACTTTTCCACAAGCAGAAGTATTTGCTTACTCATGTCTGCTAGCTGTCCAAAACAGATGGAAGGGAAGGCAACCTCAAGAAAAACATGGATCAAGTAAAGTTAGATTAACCTTTCAGACAACATTCATATCTGGCATTCATACAATGCAGAACAACGATTAAAAAAAAAAAAAAGCAAAAGTGAAGTAAATTGTTCTAAATCCAGAAGAGAAGAATGGATTTGCCAGACCATTTCCAAAACAGGCTGGCAGCCTTTCACAATGCTGAGCTTACCACAAGGAATGTGCACCATGTACCTTTACTCTAGGACATGATCTCAGTATAACCAGGAGCTCTAAGATTTCCAGCTAGAAACCCTGTTATGAGCTTTATTCCCTTATTAAAATTTTAAAATGGGGTTATAATTGTGACAGGCTTTATTGATGAATGTATACCCTTCTATTGTATGTAAGGTTAGTGATTGAAATAAACTTACTTCGTCTTGTTTTTTAAGAAAGAACGTTAAGCCTGGAATAGAAAATAAATGCAAGATTTTGGTTTGGTTTTGGATTGTGTGAAGTTCCCTCAAGTCAGACTAAAATGAAGACGTGATTGAGGCTAATACTCTGTTTGTTTGTATCATTTCTATTTTCTCTACAATTTATAACATAGCTAGGCCCTTGTGATTGTTTGGATGAGGTGGTTTCAAGTTGCGTTTACTGCTTCAGTTTATACACATTGGATCTGACCCAAAGCAATGAGGACTTTCAGATCCTGTTTAGAGTAGACACCTGCTGAGGCAGTGGCACTTCATCTTTCTGTTTACTGCAGCGGTCTTCAAGCCAGGCTTTGGCGGTCACTTACAACCCTGCTTCCACTCCTTCCCCTATTTCTTCCCATGACAGTATATACATTCCAGAAAGGAGAAATGCTGGTAGTTTGAGCCCTAGGTTCAGTCAACAGAACTTTTTTATACTCTTCTTCTATCATAAAAAATTGTCTTATGTTTACCTCTGCCCTGTTTCTTCACATCTTCCTTGTCACCACACAAAATTGCTGCTTTGCACAAGGGTATGTTGTGGAGGCCCAGAGGAATTAACTCTTTATTGTGGTGTTTGTCCACACTTCTGCTTTGGTGCCAGTATCTGCAGAACTTGTTTTAGAGTTCTGTGTTGATCTGAAATGCTGAATGCTTCCTGGAAGGAATACATTTTTCTCATTCTCAGGGCCTTCGCTCCCTCATTTGATGTCAATAACTGTTGGAGGAGGAATCCCACATTCCTCAGAAATTAAGACACAGGTGAGGAATAATTTTCACACAAGCTATGGCTTGAAGTTTTTATGCTTTTCAACTATGCAGAACTGCATGGGTGGAAAACATGTAAAGTCAATTACAGAGATTAAAAATATATCTCCGAATTTATGAAGATAAAACTCTAACAGGAAAAAAAGAAAAAGGAAAAGCAGTTTTAACATAGTGGAAATATTGAGATTTTGAAAATGACATGGCTTGAATTGACAGGATGGGCAGAAACGGTGTCTCTGCTCTTCACTACTCTTCACTATACTTTTACCTTCCTCCATAAAAGGGTTGGAAAAACTGGAAAGGCAACAACAGGGCAGGAGTGGTGTCTGTCTTAAGCAGCAAGAGCTCTACAGTCACCATAAAATGCTCTATAAAATGACCCACCATTGATGCAGCGAGCACACTGTCAGACAAAAAGGCAATGTTACGTTTCACAAAGTAATAAATTGCTCTTCATTGCATCATATAAAATTGCAGCACCTTTTACATGGGATGTTCCCAGGGCCACTGAAGTTTTTTTCTGTTCTCGGAAAGCAACCACCACTACCCACACCAGCGTGTCCTCTACAACAGGGTAAAGCCTGAAACTTCAGGGATTTCAGTATGAGTTACCGCAGAGGGCTCTGCTGGGGGATGGCAGCGGGAGAGCAGGGCCATGGGGCATCAGCTCTGGCTGGAGGCAGCATTGTCCCTGCCACTGGTGAGCTACCCTCCTGGGTGTGCATTGTTGCTGTTTGAAGGAGGCAAGAGCTCCCAAGCTTGTGAGTGCCATGTTCATGCTGTTATTTTATTAATGACCCCTCTAAATTTGAGCTCCATTGCTGCTGCCTAGTGCAAGTGTTGCTCACAGCCTGCAGGAGGTGAACGGGATCCTTTTTGTCTTGTGAATTAATCTCATTGTTCTATTGCCTGAATAACTGAGAACAACTGACCTTGGTTTTAAATCTGTGTAAATAGCATCATTATGCGACCAAAACAGATGAAGGAGAAAAAAACAACAACCGGTAGGTGAGATTGATGGTCAGATAATAAGTCTTAAAAAATCAGCATCTGGTGTCTTAAAATGACGTGCTGCCTTATGCTGGCCACTGCAGAGTGGGAAGCTGCTCTTGTGTGTGGAGGCTACTGCCTTGCATCCAGCACCAGACCTGGGGGAGAGCACTGGTGCCGGCAGTGCTGCCACCCCACAGCTTTCCCAGGCTCTTCCAGCAAAATCTAGAACTGCCCAGGAAGGTTGGAAACCCCTGCCCAGCTCTGAGGCTGCACAATGTCTCCACAGAACTTAAAGAGGCTGCTCTGTCAGAGGGTACAGGCAGAATAAACCCACAAGAAGCAGCTCAGGATGCTGGGGATAAACAACAGTTTTCCTACCTGGGTAAGCTGGTGAGAAGCCCTGCTAGTTCGAGGCTCACGTCAAAACGAGGGAATCAACATTTATTCTCCCCAGACCATGCTGAGAGCGCTGTGCTAATCAGATATGCCAGTACAAATTCTAAGTAAGAGGAGGAAGATAGCACAGGGAGAAATCTGGGTAGTCACAGCATGCCGTGGTGCAGCAGGACAAAACTGGCTCCTGCACTCCTCTCTCTGCTGTGGCCAAATCGTTTTTATCTTTAGTGCTTTCCACAAAAGGTTCAGGGGCCGTGTTCCCTGAAAATGAGTGGCTATTTCTTAGTTTGTAGGGAGGAACATGGGGAAAAGAGAAGTGACCTCAGAAAGGGTAGGAGTAGCGTTATGTCCCTGCCCCCAGATTATTTTGCATCTGGGATTGTTGCATAGAAAGCAAGTACTAGGAGCAGCTGGAAATTAATTCAGATACCCATGTGAAGTGTTATTAGAGTTGAAATAGGATTTAAGGGGGGAATGGGGGATCCAAAGAAGCAGGGAAATCAAATACTTTACAGTGCTGGCATGCTTGGTGGCATTTTGCAACTTGCTCCATTTCTGAACCAGTATTTCCAGAAATCACACTGCTAGCCAGCAGTGCGGTGTCTCTCCCAGCAGTGCTTTTAAGAGTAATGCAAAAACCATCACAGCCTAGTGGCACTGCAGAGTACTACTTGGCAACCCGCAGCGTCAAGTTTGAGGTCTCGGTCTATTGTTATCAGTCACCAATATCCAAAAATAAACTGAAGGACTAAATATTGCTACTCACAGTGCATCCCATTCAACAATACTTCTAGTTCCAGACTCCAAATGTAATATTTGGGAGAACACTGTTTGGTTCATTTTCTTCAGACAGGAAAAACATATTTCCTAACGTTTTTTAGCCCAACTTGTCTGCCCTGAATAGATTTCCAGAAAAGCTGCATCATAACATTTCATCCTGGACTCAAAGCTAAAGCCATACACTCGTAATGTTTCCTCTCTTGGAAGGAAATGCTATAGAACGGGGACAGGTGCAAGATGAACTGCATAGCAGAGTTTTGCTTCTACTTTCCTGAGTAATACCTACGATGGTGACACAGAGGGGAAAAAATAAATCAGTCTTAAAAGCCATGTGATATTTGTCTTGGATTATCAGCACAAAAAATGTGGAAAACTACTTTCAAAAGTACATACACTGAAATGCTTCTGTTATTCCGAGCCCTCGTGCATGGGACATGCGGAACAATCCCTCACAGGGGTATCATTTGAAGACCGTGAACAGCTAGTTAATTGTCTTTCCTTGAAACTAATGCTAATATTAAAGTAGAGCAAGGTAGAGTTTTTTACAAGCATTAGATTAAAAGGGAACAAGATCATTATTACATAATCAGATTAATTAGTGAACTTTCTATCAAATGCCTCAGATATTGAAAACACCTGGCTTCAGGGGCGGGGATGTATTCAGGTGACTTGCTGCTCTGTTGAAATATGGACATTTTATGCCCTGCTACTGCTGCTCAATGGAAGTGTGAGGATGCTTCATTTCCTAAAGAGGTTTAAGACCCTGGAGAAACTTACTTGGGAAGTCTGGAATTCAGAGGATATATTTTATTCTGTTTTCAAAAAAAGCACACCAGAACAGGAGCCTTTGAGAAACACAGTGAAAAGGGGGGTATATAATTGTGGCAAAGCATAATGAAGTCCAATCTCCAATACTTATTTCATAGGAATTCAAAATGGGTAAGTCAGTGTCAGTAACTCTAGAAAAAAGTACTTAGATTTTTTTGTTTGTTTGTTTGCTTTATAAAAAACTGCCTATGCTTTTGTTATTTTCTAAATAACATGAAATATATCCAGTTAAGTATGTGCAAATGATGTATGCTTTCTTCAATTTAGCAACTATGGCAGTTTAAGAAATTAGGGAATGGTCTTGGGTGCTGCAAGAGATAAAACAGAGATAAAGTTGTGGAGGAGAGGGGAAGGCCAAGATAATCACTTCACACTTTCTATAAAACCAAGAACAATGATCAGTCTATTTTTAAAAGAAAGATGTACCTCTAAAGGTATTCCATTAGGCAAGATCATTAATATTTTGATGAAGTAACAAAATGGCACATTAGCTTGGTCGTCCTTACTCAGGGGTCTCTGTATAAACACTCCATTGTGTGGTATGGGCACACCCATTACTTTGCACTCTAGTCTAATCATAACATTGATAGCTTTTAAGTCTCTTGATTACTCTGCTGTATTTTGTCTTAACGTGAAAGAGAAAATAGAAAAAATATTAGGGAAGTTGTTCAAGAAATCTGTGATTTATACTTTCTTTCTCCATTATTAGTCTGTATATAACCATTGTTGCAGCAGAAATAAAGATAAAATATCCACTTTCCGGCAATTAATTTGATAGTTATATATAGGTATACTGCATATAGGATGTCATTCATCTAGGATATCCTTTGGTCTCTATACTCAATGCTATAATCTCTTCCAATCTGTCAGCCTATAGCAAGAGCCAATGCCTGGAAAGGACATTTAGAGAGAAAATTGCAGAGGAAATAGCATTGGCAGTTCAATATATATCAATCACCTTTCCAAGTCAGGGCTAAAATGTTACCCTTTAGTATAGTTTTAAGGGAAATGGTGCTAGTAGAGTGGCTGAGTAATATCCCCAAGTCTGTTCCAGTATCTTTCTACTGAGTAGAAGGCTGAAGATGCATAAGGTATTCTCAAAGCATGCTTCCTGTTGGAAGAAAATTGCCTTGGCATAGGATCTCTGCAAGACAGCTGCAGACTGCTCCCTGGAGAACCCCTTCTAGGCTCCAGCACACCAACGGAGAGTGGAGCCAAGGCAGAAGGCCGGAGGAACATGCTAAGAGCACAGCTTTTGCATTACCGCAGTGCAGATGTTTGGAGTGGCACTATAGTCCGCTTGCGCATGCAAATATGGCCCAGGCTTTTGAACAGTCTAAACTACATTTCAGTTGTGAGACAGAAATAATCAGGTGGACGTGAGAACAGTTCAATATTAACTTTAGCTACTTCCCCCCCAGCGCCTCCCCTGACACCCTGACTCCGTGGGGTCCATGTTGAATCTGTGTGCTGTGTATTCATGGGCTCTCTTCACAAGAGAAAGCTGGGCAGAGATCTCCAGGTTGAAGATGACTAAAAATGCTCAAGATACATGGTTGTGTTGCTGCTTTAATGCTAATTATCTTTGCTGAAAAGCACCTATTTTTAGTTTTGCATCACCTTTCTTCAAAGAAGTCGTGTTTGGGAACCTACATGGGTACCTCTCCATTCATGCTGTGCTGCATGGTTGATATTAGCTGATTTTGGGGTTTTTGTTTTGCTTTGGTTTTTTGGGTGGATTTTTTTTACCTATGAATTCTCTCAGTATGGATCTAATTCTAAGGCAGTATTCACAATTCTCATGCTTAATATTCTGTGCCTTACCCCTCTCACATCATGTGCTCTCCAGCATCAGGCATTGAATTGCACTCCTGCACCAGGGCATTGTGATCCTGAAAGTTACCACCAATTCAATAGAGATTTGAACAGGCACGTGTAGGCTTCTTTCTGATCTGTTGTCTCAAACACTGGACAGACCCTGGTTACCTCTGGAGTGCTTGAGTGGAAAAAAGTATAAAGTTTGTGTATGATTCTTAAGGGAAGCAGAAGGGTCATGGATAACTGGAGTTAAAAAAGTTTTCTGTAACCGCATCACGGTGTTTCCAGAAAGATAAAGAACTGTAAAAATGGATTTGAAAAGAGGTTGGTAGAACCTATCTCACTGAGAAGACAGTCTCATTATACTGTCAAATCAAAGCCTTTCCAAGTGACATAGATAAACTTTATTTTTATTGTTAAATCAACTTTATTTTTATTCCAAGATGATATATTCAGCAAGTTAAAGAGCATAGTATTACGTGACTATTGTCAGACTGGAAAGGAAATCTTTTTTTATTGGTGAATATCAGGAAAATCAAGCATAGATTAATCATCACTGATGGATTTAATTTTAGTCCTGTTGCTATGGCAGCTAATTTCTTTCATTATAAGAATTTTCAACTATCTATCACTCTTAGAATATTAAAACTGAGATCTTTCTGGATTTTAGAAAGGTAGCACTGTGTTTAGAGCTAGTGTTTTCTTTGCTCAGTCAATTTTTTGTTTCTGTAGTGTCACCATCTTAACTGTAAGTTCAAGACTCCCTTCTTATTTAAATTTCTGGGTTTAATTCCTGCTNTTTTTTTTTTTTTGCCTTGAAACAACTACCCTGACACAGATAGACTCTGTGTGTGACAGCATATAGGTGAGATTCTTCAAAAGCAGCACACAGGCAGTAGTTGTCTTTGGACTTGGTGGAGAAAATATGTTCCTTTTTCTTATGGAACGCTGTTCTCTTCCTTCCCCTGAACTGTTTCTGATGCTACCATAGTTTTGTACTCAGTGTGATAAGCAATCAAAGGCCAATACCGTGTTCACTCCTTACCTTTTCTTTTATTACAGGACAGATTGCAGTTTTTGTATAGACCAGAAATACCCCACTCTAGACTTCAAGAAAATCAAATCAACCACTGCAGTTTTAGCAGCTTGATTCATAGTGCCATTTATTCAACAGAATGATCAGGTAAGCCTTGATGTTGATTTGGGCATAAAAAACCTGTGCATGCTAATATTCAACTTAAGTGGAAGCTAACTTTTATTACTTTAACCTGCATCTTTATGGTTAGGCTAGTATAAAGCATTTGCATATGAAAAAAATCCTGATGAATGAAAATTAGTGGTGTTTAAAGTATCAGTTTAAGAACCTGTTCAGCTCAATAACTTTGTGAAATATCTCTAGAAATATATAATATTGGCCTAAAATAAGCCAATTGCATTTTATTTGCTTTTCCATATTTAAGACAAGGCGTATAATCACTAGTTTAAGAACATTTTATCTATTTAATTCTAAATTCAAACATTCAAAGAATGTCTATGGAAAGTTGTAACTTCCATTCAGCAACTAAAAAAAATCATGTTCACTTTTTTATTGCTATTCTTGCTCAGGCTTTCTAAAAAAGCCAAAAATAAATGTTATTTTTCAGAATGCATCAGAATACGCTGAGTTAATATGTCAAAAATATGTCAAAATAACTGTTCTGAAGTATCAGTCAAAAATTGCTGACATGAATTAAAACTGGTGTGTTTTTATACATTATCAAGTATATCTGAAAGTTAATTTTCATTTTTATAAATCAGAAGCAGTTCTTTGGCATGTCCTTGGAAACTTTGTTCTCGTCTGCTGAGGTAGACTTCCTTGTTCACCTAAAATGAGGCAAAAACCTGATTAATAATTGGCATGCATTAACAAACGCTTCAACTAATTGGAAGGAATCCAAGGAACGTCCAGTCATGATGCCATTTTAAAAATAATAAGTTTGTCACATATTTGGACAGGGAGCAATAGTATCACTTTATATGAATATGCTCATTAAAATGCATATTCAAAGTGGAAAAACTGGAACAATTTTTGTGCATCATTTCTGCAGGCATTTTTCATCACTTCCACTAAATTGAGTTGGAGACTGGGCAGCTCTGTATTAGCATCTGAATAGCTCACCATCAGGTACAAGTGGAAAGGGGAAGACAAGCCCAAATGTGCCTATTAGGAATGTGGAGGAATTGTTCATTCTAGTTGCTTACTATGATATTATTCGTAAATTTGGTCATTCCATTGCCTACAGCTGACAATTGTGTACATCAAGAAGGTGAAGAGGGGAGAGAGGTTTAAGCTTCCTAAGAACAGTTTACTGTAAATTAGTTTTGGGGAACCCACTGAATCCACATGAGGGTACTGAATGAAGAAGAAGCATGAAAGTAGGAACAGAAGTTACATTTTGGATAATTAAGAGACTAAGAGATATTCTACAGTTTGGAACTTAAACTCAGAGAAGCAAGGTAGGGTAAATGAATGTCCAAAGGAAGTTGCTCTACAGAATTTTTATTTTATATTTTATTTACTTAAAGGAAGACAGTAGTATTTGGCGTGTGAATGCTACCTCTCTAACCCATTCATAATATAATTTTTTTTTTTTGCTGTAAGACTTATGGCAATCATATGTATGACGGAAAAGATAGAAATGTCATCAACCAATTTACTCAATTTCAAAGAAAACATGGAAGGTTGGAGTGTTCAGCTGAGATAAAAGTAAGGATTGGAAAGCTTTACAACTTACTTACAAAATGTGGAAAAAAGACTGGAAAAGCTGGAAAAACAAGTCTTTAAGACATCTATTCTAGAACTAGAGAATCTATATAGAATAATCAGACCACATTAGATCCTGCTCAGGTTTTGTTGCAAACTTGTGGCTAAATTGAAAAGTTGTCTTCGTTCAGTCAAGTAGTTTGGTAGCAGAGGTAGATGATAACAGAGTTGCACTTCCTTTGATCTGAAGAATTTAATTTTTGACACTCAATAAAAACAGTCCTGGGACTCCTGATTTTGTGACTACCCACTTGGGAATTAATTGTTGTCTTTTATCCTCTAATGAGAAGACTAAGCCTTGACTCTGAGAGTGAAAACCAGACTGTACTAGATGGTATTTCAAAGTGGAATTCAAACTTAAAAGAACCAGCAAAAAGATAACGTTCACTTTGTTGGAAAAATTAGGAAGCAAGATTAAGTTTGTGGCTGAAAAAAGATCAAACCTTCATATTCAAAGAAATTAAATAGCCTTTGTCCTCAATATATCTGTGCATGTCGAATAGAATAGAACAGAACAGAACAGAATCTTAATGCCTGAATGCTGGGGTTTTTTCCCCCAGAAAAAAATATTGCATGACATCCAATGAATGCAACACACAGAGAATTGCTCAGAAACCCGCACTAAGCCAACCAAGAAGACTTGTGTTGCTCAAGTAAATCCCCAAGAAAAAAATGGGTATAATTCTCAAACAACTGAGTGCCTGGCCAAGTTCTAACATGTGTCACTGCTGAACATAGAGGGTTTATGTCACAAAAACCAAAAATACTGTGTGAAAAGGAGTTCTATAATATACCACATTATGCCTTCCTTCTGTGAAACTGTAAGTACAGTACTCCTGAAACTGAACATATTTTGGAAGTAAGAGTCTTTTTCATTACTGGATGCAGAAGTTTAATTGTTTGGAAACCTGTCCATTCAACTCCAAAGACTACTAATAGCAACATCAGGCTTTCCACAAGGAAAACCTTCTTTCCCTTTCCAAGAACCCATAATCCCTGGAAGCAGGGAGACACGCCAGAAGTCAATAATCTGAAGGTGAAGAGATCCGTAGAGAAAGATTCAACTTTAATTTTCATGTTCTCGGGGAAAGAAGCGATCTGCTTAAAGATCTCATTAACCGTTACTGTTGCTTGATATAATGCTAAAGTCTGTATATGGTGTTCTAGGCTGAGTTATCCTAATAAAAGTTGACTAATCCTAGTCACTAGGAAATAAAACCTTAACACCAAGTATTAAATATTGTAAATTACTTACGATAGTGTTAGGAAAAGGAAAGGTTTTGTGCATTGTTCCTTTTTATTGGGAAGTCACTATATAACTCTTGCATCACTACAACTCTATTTTAGCTTATTCTGAAGTCTGCCAGATGCAGAGAGGAACAGTTTTGGTGTAGAAGTAAGGTTCCCAACATAAAAAGAGCTCCTAGTTTATAGAAGAGACAAAATATTCAAGTACATGGCTCTCAGGCGGAAAAGGTTAATTCATGGACTTAGTTTGTATCTTTGAGCTTCAATGGAATTAATGATAAACTCATCAACTTAGTAATGGAGAGTTTATAAGTTGTATCATTTTGGGAGAAACACCAGGAGAAAAATGTGACTTGAACACAACTCTTTTGCTGTTTCTCAGTTGTCGGAACAACAGAGTAATTTATTCCAGCTCTCTTGTAAGTTTAGCACACTCTCCATCATAAATCTGGCCACATCTGTTGGCTGATGCAAGGGGACTTAGTGCCAACCTGAAAAAAGTCAGCTTCTTTTATGCAGGTATACGGAGCTGCAACCCAGAGGGGTCAGCAAAATGGACTATATTTCCTGCTGCTTTTATGCATGGACACATGTGGCTTGAAGACACAATAAAAACTTCACAATACCTTACTAGCAAAATACCCTAGTGTCTTTTTAATGTCTTTAAATACTGTGATTTGGGAAACTACACTGTCATCTTTCTTCCCTAATTTAAAAGAGAAAACACTTTTATAACTATAAAATTATATTTGAAAAGAGGAAAAGTTCTTGTTCTATGTAGCAGCTGGCTACAGTACTCGTCCCTGTGCTTAAAATGGGATATGAGCTATTGTCCATGCTGTGACTGAATTTCTGTTTGTATCGCCAGTGTTTTCAGCTTCTGAAGCATGATCTTTGTGTGGAGAAGACTTCATTTGCTGAATCAATTAGAAAGCTATATATCTACAGGTGCTTCTACCTAGACTTGAGCAAAACATTTTGGTGCAGTTCCGCACAACAGCCTTGTTTCTAAATTGGAGAGACATGGATTTGATGGATGTGCCCCTTGGTGGATAAGGAATTGGCTTGATGGCTGCGCTCAAAATGTTTCAGTCAACGGCTCAATGTCAAGTGACCAGTGGTGTCCCTCAAGGGTCGGTGCTGGGACTGGTGGTGTTAAACATCCTTGATGACATGGACAGTGGTATTGAGTACATTCTCAGCAAGTTTGCCAATGACACCAAGCTGTGTGGTGCGATCGACACACTGGAGGGAAGGGATGCCATCCAGAGGGACCTGGACAGACTTGAGAGGTGGGCCCGTGCAAACCTCATGGAGTTCAACAAGGCCAAGTGCAAGGTCTTGCATGTGGGTTGGGGCAATCCTACGCACAAATACAGGCTGGGGGATGAAGGGATTGAGAGCAGCCGTGACGAGAAGGACTTGGGGTTACCGGCGGGTGAAAAGCTGGACATGAACCGACAATGTGCACTTGCAGCCCAGAAAGCCAACCACATCCTGGGCCGCATCAAAAGAAGCGTGGCCAGCAGGTGGAGGGAGATCTTAGACTCCCTTTCAGTCCCTAAAGGGGCTACAGGAAAGTTGGGGAGGGACTCCTGATCACGGAGTGGAGCGATAGGGCAAGGGGTAATGGTTTTGAACTGAAAGACAGTAAATTTAGATTAGATATTAGGAAGAAATTCTTTACTGTGAGGGTGGTGAGGCACTGGAACAGGTTGCCCAGAGAGGTGGTAGATGCCCCATTCCTGGAAGTGTTCAAGGCCAGGCTGGATGGGGCTTTGAGCAACCTGGTCTAGTGGGAGGTGTCCCTGCCCATGGCAGGGGAGTTGGAACATGATGATCTTTAAGGTCCCTTTCAACTCTAACCATTCTATGATTCTATCTACATTGAATATTATCCAAATGGGCATCATCATTATAGTATATATTCCCGTGCATTTAGCAAACACATGGAGGCTACCACATTTAAAAAGAAAAGATTCCTACAATTTCTCCTAGATAAATAATGAATTAATTACAAATAATATATCTTTACGTTTCTAAATAGTGAAGGAGCATCATGATGTTTCTCTGGGTTTTATAATCTACATGCGTACCTACACCCGCTCTTTAAACGAGAATAATGATGTATCAGTTAGGAAACAAGTAATTTTAAAATTACATACTGTATGCTGAAAGTATATTAGAATGAAGTTGTGAGGCGGCAAAGTCAAGGGTTTAAATTACAGGTGAAGTAGTTGCCTTTCCAGTTCTCATTTTGTTCTTTCTGTATGTATGTTGTAGTATTGCCTCTAATTACATTATACTTGATTTCTGTTTCATTCAGTGTAGAGGATTGAGATTGCTTGTTAAAAAGCAATTTGCCATGTGTAACCTGTACTTTATTTGCTGTGATCTTGTCAAATACTAACTAAAATAAGGAATTATTAAATTATTTGTTGACCATCTCCTGTGAAGCCAATGGAATGCAGAAATACTACCCAGACTTCCAGAAATTAACTAAACAGTTTAACATCTGAGCACCTAATTGCCTCGGAAGGTGCAGGGTTTTTTTCAAAGCATGGATTTGTGTTTTCAAAGTATAGCTTTCAGCAACACTAGGTTCAGCTGTGGCTTGCCTGCAATTCTGCACAGTTGATACGCTCATGCCCTAATTGGACACCTGGGATAAAATGACTAGAGGATCAGCCACAGATGCTAACCATTCAGTGACAGGGAGTTTTATATCATCTTTCAGGGCAGCCTTGTACTGCCTTAACTGACACCATCCTTTCTGGTTTTGATCCAGGAGATAGGTAATCCTCCACTTCATTCACTAGATGACTGACATACAGCTTCTGTCAGGGAGGGTGAAGCAGGCACAAACAAACAAATCACATTTTCCTTACGGGTTTCACAGAACACAAAATGATGCAAAAGTCCTCGGGGGGGCGGGGGGGGGGGAAGAAAAAAAATTGTGCCATGTTCATAGAAGTTTTTTATAGCAATATAGGAATGAAAAGTAGGTTAGCACCAGAAAAATAAATGATGAGATTTCTAGCCTCTTGAAGTTTCATTTTGAAACTGTAATAAGAAAGACAACCTTTGTACACCTCACTGGAAAGGAAAGGATTCTTGAGCAGACGTCTGTTATAGGAACAGAATATAATATGAAACATCACTGCCAATATATTGTTTTGCATACAAACAGAGATGCTTTTTGCATGTATTTTTTTAAAGACACAACACAACATGACATCATTGACCAGCCTTGATGCCTTGCCTTCAACTACATTTTGGATAAAGCTGATTTCTGCAGGCAGTAACTAAAATAGCATTGACATTACTGTCTAAGGTGGATAGTGTGTGCCATGTAAGACACAAGTTTTCTCAAACTGTGCAAATGTATGCAGCAGTATTTTTTACTATTTGTGTTTTTTGTGTTCATGAGAGATTAGTTCTGCCAGCTGATTAATGTTGTCTGGTCCTTTTCTCTTAAACATTCCTGCTGAGCTCCTCTGGAATGTGTAGCTAAGGTCTCTGCCACACCATAAAGGAAGAGTCCTGCCATGCAACTTCATACTCCTGGGGACATACTAGAGTTTCCTGAACAGCATAGGCACAGTGGCTGAAATAGATTTCTGAAGTGCACGTACTCCGTTCATGTGCTGAGAATCACATGTGACGGGATTTTCTGCAACCTGCCAAGTTCACTGGGCACAGAAAAGCAACCAGCCAAGATGACTCTGAAGGATCTGTGGTCTTCAAGGCAGACTGGTCATTCTGCATTTCATAAGATGTACACAGCTATCCGGCCAAATCAGGCAGGTGCAGATGCATTTGCAATATCCTTTGGAGAGAGTGGGAACACAACTAGTTTCTGTACTTCAGCTTTATGTTCTATTTTAATACTCAACACATATCCAAGGTGTCTTTGGCCAAAATACTAACTCTACCTATGAAAATCTGAACTCTCAGGAGCAGATTTGGTATGGAGCAAAAGGAAATATTTTTTTTTAATTATTTGTTTTTTGTCATCAGGAGCAACAAAGGGCAAATGTAGTTTCAGCCTGTACAGACTTAATATTTTCAAGTGCCTCTGAAATGCGTTGTCTTTTCTTTTCTCCCCTCTCCCATATCTAGGCCATTGGGTCCAGGGTCTGGGTCTCAAATCAGAAAATAATTCCCTTTTGCTCATGGGACAGTGATGTTCTATAGTACAGCAGAGTAAAAGGAAACAGGAACAACTGAAGAAAGAGATCTCTTGTGGAAGAAGAGAACAGGTCATCCTGGAAAAACAAATCTGCGTGAAAGCTTAGAGATGAATATGTGTTTTGGTGTCATTGCAAGATTTAGTCCAAAATCCAATGAAGTTAGCAGAAGAAGGCTCCTGCTTGTTTCTCGGCTCAAGAAGAGATTTGCAAAAGGAAGCACAGTGAGTCCTTTAAGTCAGATGATACAGCAAAGAGTTAATCATGCATCTGCACATTCCAGGGCTTTTCTTAGTCTCACTTTGCAAGTAGTATGCCGTGTGGCTTTTTTCCTGAAGCCACCTTTTCTGCTGCAATGGGGCAGATGTTAGGGAGGCTGAGGTGGAGGGGTAGGAAGAATTTCTATGCCTTCACAGAATCACAAGGTCTGGTGCAGTAAATCATATGCTAGGTTTAAATTAAATTGTGCTGGAATAACTTGATTGCTTTTAAAACACGTGAAAATTTACAGTATGACTAGATGAAGAAACATTAAATAAATGAGCTAATGACATGCCCACTTACCTCTGTGCTGAGCACGATACATCAAAATGAATTTATGTATGCTTATTATAGGCAAAGTATAGCTCTATGGAATACATTACAGAGTTAATTATTTTGAAGTCAATTTGATACTGTACCTTTTTAAATTCTACTCACAGTCTAAATTGTCTGGATTATAAATATCACAAAAGCAAGACATAATAATAAATAGGACAAAATTAGAATGTGTGTTTGGAAGTTACAGAGTGAATACTGAAGATAAAAAAGCAGTTAATATTATGCCTCCATTAACAGCTTCATACATTATCTGAAACTGGAAGTTAGCAGCATCGTAACATTGAGGTGCAAAAATGATATTGACTTAGAAAATTTGGAGTACCCCAGACAGTAACACACTGTGAATGTAAAACATAGGAATATGAGCAGAAAATAACAGGTAGTTTGTGATAGCTGGCCTATGTGACATACTCATACATACATTTTGAAATGACCAACTTCTGAATATGGTATATAATGAAATCATCAGTCATAAGATATTTCTAGGGTGTCTAGTTGTCATTTGATCACTTAGAAATCAACCAGCATCACTGATTAATCCTAGCAGGGGCTCTGCCTCCCTCCCATGGACTTTGGTAATTTCTCAAGATGGATTTCAAATTTGAAAAGGTTTGAAAGCAAGCCTAGCACTCAAATCCATGTGAAATATCAGTTTCTGTATCGCAGTGACATAGTATTTCCTTTCATGGCTGCAGTATTCTTAACAACACCATATACAAAGAGTTCTTCACTCATTGCCCTTGGTAGTGAAGAGTAAGTTGTGCTGGGACTTTAATTTCACTGATTCCTTGTTGATCTACAGAACGTTAACGTAAAGTTCAAAAAAAATGGTTATATGATTTAAATCCTTAAATAGATGGCTTGCTTTCTTCTGTTTGTTATAGAAATTGCATTCGTCTGAAGTGCTTGAACTGAGTTACTAAGCATGATCATCTCACAATTTGTGTCAAATATACTATATTATGAAAAGCAGAGATATACTAAGTCCACAGTTACACTGAGAAAACCTCCTTTAAGCAAACTTAAGATTTCCACTTGTCATTTTTTCCAGCGATATGACATAGTACACTGAAATCCCTGTAAAGTCCTGCCAGAAAGAGAACTTCTGGATTTCTGCAGTACTGTGGGCTTTCACTGCATGCTGTGTCTATCCCAATGACAGATCATTTGGACCATGTCCCACACTTTGTTTTAAACCAACATAAAAATTAATGAAAAAGGTGGTAGCCTTTCATTTTCAGGAGGCTGGTGTAGTTTTTGGAATATCCCTGTGTGTAAACAAGGTTTTATTTTGCAAAGCCCTGTGCTACAGCTGTTTCTCATTTTCACCTTGCAGATGCTAGCTTGCTTACAGGACAGCTTAGTTAAAAAGCTGTGTTGACTCATAAGACCAAGATGTAAAATATTCAGTTTTGATTGAAAAGTGCATAACTCCTTTATCATCCACAGGGCAAAAAGCTTGATGTAAACCCATATTTTACTGGGAGCAGAAGACTGTAGGTTCAGAAGTAGTGTCAAAGCTCCCCTTTTCTGTGAAGCATAGTCGACTGTAAAAGCCTAAAAAAATGTGCTTATTCATCTTATTATTATGGAAAGTCCTGGTGACTCACTGCATTGGCGAGAGAAGATGGTTTAGCTTAGTTATTACTGTTTGTAATTGAGTTTTCTGTTCAGATGGAAACAAAACAGAAACAATATGGAAGATTCCCTGAGTGTGTGTGAACATGCCTGCGGCCTTTTAGTGTTCACATGCCCTCGGAGTTAAGGAGCAGGGGAGCGTTCTTCAGGTACATCACTGAACCAGTTAGTTCTTAACAGTGAACAAATGTGCATAAGACAAGAACAAGGAGAAAAAAAGACGAAAAAAGAGGAAGTCTTAGTCTTCCCCCAGAGCCAGGACTTGGAGTGATGGAATTTCCCTAGTGGGGAAACAAAGACATAATGTCTAATTGCTAGGCCATAAAGGCTCAGAGGGAGAGCTCACAGTGGCCAGGAGTGCGGAAGAGCGCTGACCCCAAAGGTCAGAAAGATAGAGAGAAAAAGAAACTCAGTTCAGAGTATGTGCAAAAAGTTTAAGTACCCAACCACAGCCAAAAGAAGGCTCGGGAGTATTGAAGCAAAGGAAGCAGAGGAGTAGATATTAGTCTGTTTTTTATACATTTGTCTGTCTGAATGCACACAAACACACACAGAGGTATTCTCCAACTAACTAATGAAAGACAAAACTCATGAATTTATTTTCCTTTTGTGTTCAACCAATATGTACTCTTAGAAATACTGCAGTTAATGAGATCTGAGGACAGATTTGCTTAAGCTTCTGGGGAATGGGGAGAACTAGCATGGGTAATGCAAATCTAGGACAGGGGATGCAATTCCAATGACTCTAACAAACAGGGAACTGATTCCCCTCAGTGTGTGCTACCGGAAATGCAGGAGCTGAAAGCTATTATTAAGAAAGCGCTTGGCTATTGTACTGGCTTCTATACATAGCAAACTCACGTGTCCAGCCAGTGGGAACTCAGTGGGAACTGAGATTTTGAAAGAGGACAGCATTTGTATTAGGAGATAAGAAAAGGAGTTATTCTCAGGAAAGACCTCACTGCAACTCAGCTTTTTCTGTTAGTACCAAACCTGACTTTTTCAGAAACATGAGAGCTATCGATTCAAGCTATTAATCTCTAAATCAGTTGCCAGCTCCTTCCTGGAGGAATGCAAGTGAGTTCTCAAGGAGTCGAAAACATCATGCTATCAGCATTTTCACTTCATATCACTTAATCCAACTTTCTTTTCTCCTCAGTAAATGTCTGTTGTGCACATGACTCGAGTGCAGATTCTTTTTTTCCCCTCTAAACACCCCAATATGTAGACTTCAGCATTTGAAGGAATAATGCAGGTTCTCGCCTTCATTTTCAGTTTTTACAGGCTAGTATACAATATAGCATGGAGAATAAAGCTGAGAGAATAAAGTTGAGGTACTCAACAACTTGTTTGCCTCGGTCTTCACTGGCAACCTCTCTGCCCCACACCGCTTGAGTGGATGGACTGCAAGACAGTGTCTGGGGGAGAAAAGTCCCTCCAACTGTAAGAGATCAGGCTTGTGACCACCTGAGGAACCTGAACATACAGAAGTCTATGGGACCTGATGAGATTCATCCCAGAGTCCTGAGCGAATTGACTGATGTAGTTGCCAAGCCACTCTCCATGATATTTGAAAAGACATGGCAGTCAGGTGATGTTCCTGGTGACTGGAAAAAGGGAAACATTGCACCCATTTTTAAACAGGATAGAAAGGAGGACCCTGGGAACTACCACCCTGTCAGCCTCACCTGTGTGCCTGGGAAGATCATGGAACAGATCTTCCTAGAAGCTATGCTAAGGCACATAGACAACAGGGAGGTTATTCGAGGGAGACAGCATGGCTTCACCAAAGGCAAGTCCTGCCTGACCAACCTAGTGATCTTTTATGATGGAGTGACTACATCAGTGGGATGAGCTACGGATGTTATATATCTGGACCTCTGTAAGGTTTTTGACAAGGTCCCCCACAACAGCCTTCTCTCTAAATTGGAGAGATACAGATTTAATGGGTGGACTGTTCAGTGGATGAGGAACTGGTTGGATAGTTACATCCAGAGGGTAGTGGTCAATGAGTCAATGTTCTGATGGTGACAAGTGGTGTCCCTCAGGGGTCTGTGTTGGGACCAGTACTGTTCAAGATCTTCATCAATGAAATAGGCAGTGGGAAAGAGTACACCCTCCACAAGTTTGTGGAAAACACCAAGCTGAGTGATGCGATCGACATGCTGGAGGGAAGGGATGCCATCCAGAGGGACCTGGACAGGCTCAAGAATTGGACCTGTGTGACCCTCATGAGATCCAACAAGGCCAAGTGCAAGGTCCTGCGTGTGGGTTGGGGCAGTCCTATGCACAAATACAGGCTGGAGGATGAAGGGATTGAGAGCAGCCATGACGAGAAGGACTTGGGGGTACTGGTGGGTGAAAAGCTGGACATGAAACGACAATGGGCACTTGCAACCCAGAAAGCCAACCACATCCTGGGCTGCATCAAAAGAAGCATGGCCAGCAGATCCAGAGAGGTGATTCTGCCCCTCTACTCTGCACTGGTGAGACCCCACCTGGAGTACTGCATCCAGCTCTGCTGCCCCCAACATTAGAAGGACATGGACCTGTTGGAGCAGGTCCAGAGGAGGGCCACAAAGATGATCAGAAGGCTGGAGCACCTGTGCTATGAGGACAGGCTGAGAGAGTTGGGGTTGTTCAGCCTGGAGAAGAGAAGGATCCAGGGAGACCTTATTGTGGGCTTCCAGTACTTAAAGGGGGCCTACAGGAAAGATGGGGACAAGCTTTTTAGCAGCGTCTGTTGTGATAGGACAAGGGGTAATGGCTTTAAACTAAAAGAGGGAAAATTTAGACTAGCTAGAAGGAAGAAATTTGTTACAATGAGGGTGGTGAAACACTGGAACAGGTCGCCCAGAGAGGTTGTAGATGCACCATCCCTGGAAACATTCAAGATCAGGCTGGATGGGGCTTTGAGCAACCTGATCTAGTTGAAGATGTCCCTGCTCATTGCTGGGGAGGTTGGACTAGATGACCTTTAAAGGTCCCTTCCAACCCAAACTATTCCATGATTCTATAATCATATGAATACCTAACCTCAGAGAAAGCAGAGGACTAAAAGTGTTCAGTAAAGCAACAATATGTCTTCCAGAAATGTTAACAAGAAGCCCTTGAGTAAGGAGGATGCACAAGGGTACTGGTGTCGTACAGAGTCAAACAAATCACACAGATTTTCAATGAGGAAGTAATTACATTTTTTTTTCAGAGTGCTTTATAAACACTAATTATGACTTACTCCTTAATTTTCCAGGTGAATAAACAGAACTAGGAATAGATTAAGCAGCTTGCTAACCTCCCTGAGTGAGTCAGCAACAAGCTTAGCAGCATGTCTTTTGAGTTTTGAATCTTTATTGATTATTACCCTGCTTAAAACTTTATTCTATGGGGACCAGGTTGAATACCTATGTCCACATGAAATGGGTCAAAGGAAAATTACATAAAGAGATTTACTGGAAAGATACTGACCAGTTTAGATAAGAGTGCAAGCCTTCTGTACCTCTATTTTTTTTTTTTTAATTTCCCCTTCACTCTCCTGAAGCAAAAATGATGTTGGATTCAGCTTTATTGGAAAACTAGAGATCTCTTTGATATGTTTACATGTCATTAGTCATTGCATCTGGGAGGTAAGTTGCCCTTGGCTTTCTGCATCTGGCCCCAGTGTAAGTAGATAAAGACAAATGCTTTCCCAATGCCAGGATTCCACAAGCACACGGTCCAGCCCTCCACTCCTCTTACATTTCTCCCTTCCTTGCAGTCTCTTCAAAAGATCCTGTGTGTTAAAAGAGCCAAGTTAATTATTTTAAAGGTTCCAATAGTTTATTTTTCAGTAAGATTCTCAGACATATGAATCACCAGGAATAACTGTAGTTCAGGAAAAATTTCTGGGAGTTGGACGTAACTGCTAACACTTGGTCAGAATCAATTATATGGGACACAGAGGCAAAGGGAAAGGGAAAAGCAAAGCTTTGCAGTGCCCTTTGAGCACACAGGGAAGCCAAGGAGGCATTTTCGTTCAGTTTTGTGTCACAAATGAAAAAAACCCACAAAACAAGGTAAAAGTTTTTGACCCTGATTTCATTAATCCCTTTGTATTAAAACAGAGTACTGACATGCACTTATGTTGAACTCTGCTTTGAACAATGAGAGCTTTGCTGAAAGGGGAAACAAGTTTGGTTATTTTGTTGCATTTTTCTCTTTCTACTCAATGTTCCTCAAATATCTTCCAAATTAATGGATGCACCCTCAAATGACCAGTATCTTCCAGAGAGTTTCTTAAAAAGTGGCAGGCAGTTCATAAAGCCAAGTTTACATTTCTTTTTCAAACTAAAGAAAAACTGAGCAGGCAAAAGTTACAAGGGAGCTGCAGTTATTTTCTCAGGCTTTTATAGTGGTACAAGCTAAGCCTTCATCTTAGTCGTATAAACCCTATGCCTCTAACAGAAGTTCAAGCAACAAAGAGTAGTTTTAATATTGAGTAGAGCCAGAAAATTAGAACACAGAATATCTGTGCCAGCAAAGTATGTTTCTGCACAGAACAGAGTATTCACAGGATTTGTGGTAACAGTATATGGAATCAATTTATGCCTGGCAAGGAAAATAAAAGTATAACATTTCTTGTGCAAAGTTTTTTCCACATTCACTCCAACAGTGTGTGTCATTAGTTACATCTGTGACAAAAACATCACTTAAAGAAGGCTAGGAAAGAGAAACCTTGGCTGGCTTACCCTATTACTTCATCTCTAGGGTTTGCCCTGGTGCACTTTTCCAGTAACACGATATTTGGATAGGTTCTGTATTGTCTTATATAAAAGAAGTTACTATAATAGCCATCTCCCTTTACTCTACGAAGTATCTATAATTCTTTCATTTGGTTTAAAATGTCATATCCACTAATTTTATAATAATATAGAGGTTAGTCTGTGTAAAGTCAGTCATACTTGTTTATATATCAGATTAATTAGCAACTTTTCTTGGTTTAGGCTATAAACTGTGATTTGTCACTGTCTTTGTGGACTGAAGATTCTGTGCTGGGAGTTGTCATGTGTGGTTTTATGCTAAATTATAAATGAATTTCTAGTGTGGCTATATAATTTCATTTATGATTTTCTATGAAAACTCAAATTGGAACTATAATGTGACTATTAAAATTTTAACTGCTATAATGTTATTTCATATTCATATCAGTCTTAAGGTTTAAAAACAAAAAAGTCGATTTTGTGTGTTTCACAAAACACAAAATTATTTGTCCCTAACCCTCCCCCTTCCAATGTTTTCTCCCAAAGACTCAGCAGCAGCCAGTGCCATACGGCACTGAAATACGTAATATACCTATGAGTTATTTGCTGTTGTATTTAATTCAGTGAGGAGGAAATGCAAAATCAAATTTGAGAGAGGGACTAGATATCCAAGCATTTTGTACAGATATAGTTAATCCCATGTTAGATGTCACCCTTGAGAATGCTCTCATCTGTGAATCTTTATTGAGAGGAGGAACTTCGAAAAGAGTAGGATTTAAGACATTTAGTATTTCCTGTGCTTATTTTTATGTAACTCCCTGCTCAGGATGCTGATGTGAGTCCTGTTCTTACATGCCTTTCTTCATCTCAGTTTGTTTTTCTGAATTCTGTAATGTAATGGAGGAGAAAATACCAAAGTGTGCAGGACCCTTAAACCGCAGGGAGGTCAGGCTCTTGCAGCAGTCATTACTCAAGTTCAGCTGGAGAAGAGTTAAACAGTCTCTAAACTTGTATACTCTCAAAGTGTCAAGGTCATTTTAGCTTATTTCACATATAGTAAATTGGCTGCTTTTTTTTCCACCCGTTCCTCATTCTTGTTTGCATTCTGTGGTGATAGTTGAATTTTTTTCCCTGAGAATTCCTGCTGCAGGAAATAACTTATTGCCATGCATATTTCCTTACTTTCAAATGAAACCTTACAGTTCAAAACGCCACTTTTCAGCTGACACGAATGCTTACCGTAGTAAGCTGTATAACTAGACATTCATAATACTGTAATGTAATAAGAGCTGCTCCAATAAATCTGACTACTCTGAAACTTCCTTGCCCTACAGTATGTAGACCAAGATTTCAGATAACGTTTTTGAAATCCTTATTGAAAATAAAAGTCTGTTGGCCTTGGGTAAGGGTAAAATTAGACATTTTGATTCCATATGCCTGTATAACTTGCTACCAGAACAAAAGGGAAAAAAAGGCATAATTTTAATCCAACTTCTATAATAACAGATAACATAATATCAGGACGTAATAGTAAAGAAACAAACCACAAATGAAAACCAGTAAAATCCAAAGATAGTTACATTCATAGTTTTGTAGTAGGCAGTTGAACTTCTAAGCCTGTCCCATTGCAATGTATGTAACCGTCCATAGCTACATTTTACTACGTTAGAGGGAAGAATTGGTCTACCAGATTCCTTATTCGTAAGCACAAATTCTTATACGTCATATGTTGAGGGAACATTAGAATTATGCTACCAAGCACCTGATCTTTGAGATGTCATGATCATTTAAATACAAAATTTATCATCTTTAAAAATCTTGCCGTTTCTTGATAACTATCTTTCACAGTGAAAATACTCACCTCTTTGGGGTTGGCTCCAGAAATGAACACCTGGTATAAAAGGAAGTGCATGTACTTCTGTGCTGTTTCTAGTCCTATTGAGAGTTCTGCTGATGCTATTGATGATCTTTCATGCATGTACAGACTCTAATAATATCAATGTTTCTGGATTGCACTGTTTCTCATGTCAGAACTGATGAAAAAGTGAAAGATGAGTTCAGTTTTCACCAAGTGCATTTTTTTCTCCATTTCTATACTTCTAAGTAGGCCTCTAGTCCTTTCAAGAAGCCTTTCCCATGATATTCCAAGGTCTCTTTGAATAACTGAAGAAGTCTTGGAGAAATGTTGTAGCTTTTGTGCACAGGCAGGTCTAATTCTTCCATTGCCCAGAACACTCCACTTGAGCTCACAGGAGGACACTAGTGTAATATCAGTCTCATAATAGACTACAGGAAGTATTTGTTACTGATGGGCATTGCACGTGTCATACGCATTTCAAATCTTACTGAGGATCTGGTTTCCATGACTTGAGTTCTGGATTTAAGAGGTAATATGACACATGCTTTTTAATAATCCACAACAGGGAATGATTTCGAGAAATTCAATATACTTGTCACTTTTCATCCAGGTTTTCTGAAAAAAATTAAATCTCATGTTTTTTAAAAAAAAAGGAGCTTTTGGACCTTTCAACCTGGAAATAAATTTGTGAATATAGTTTCTATTCTTCCAAATTTCAAAGGAAAAAATGGCATAGAATAAAAATTGGAGAGATGAAAAGCCTGCATGGATTGTCTAGCACCGAGCACCTACTCAGTGATATAGAATCATAGAATCACAGAATTGCCTAGGTTGGAAGGGCGAAGGTTTCAGATCATCTAGTGCAACCATAAACCTAACTCTGACAAAAAACATCACTAAACCATATCTCTCAGCACTATGTCTACCTGTCTTTTAAATACCTCCAGGGATGGTGCCTCAACCACTTCCCTGGGCAGCCTGTTCCAATGCTTAATAACCCTTTCAGTGTAAAAATTTTTCCTAATATCCAGTGCTCCCCTGGTGCAACTTGAGGCCGTTTCCTCTTGTCCTATCACCTGTTACTTGGGAGAAGACACTGACCCCCATCTCGCTACAACCTCCTTTCAGGCAGTTGTAGAGAGCGATGAGGTCTCCCCTCAGCCTCCTTTTCTNAGGTCTCCCCTCAGCCTCCTTTTCTCTAGGCTAAACAATCCCAGCTCCCTCAGCTGCTCCTCAGAAGACTTATTCTCTAGATCCCTTACCAGTTTCATTGCCCTTCTCTGCACCCACTCC